>KK351065.1:100033-112251 GCA_000671755.1 Glossina brevipalpis | reverse complement strand
TAAATTCGAATTTATCTTCACACCCTTCCGTTGATCCTGGATCAATATCAACTTGTCTGTCAATCTGTCTGATGATTTTGCATGCAGTCTTGTGGTCAACCTACAGATCGCAATTTATAATATGATTTGGAGATATTCAGCGCACTGACACGTTTTGATCCAAGAACAGACGCCATAAAAATGGATTTGGTCGGACTATTTTCACGATTACTTCTCATATAACGCCCGGTTTTATATGAAAAAAATTGCAATTTTTAATATTTTTCGACTGTTTTTTGAACTGTAATTTGATATATCAAGTTCGGTACGTATGTCTATTATTTGGGTTTCGCCCATATAGGGATGCTTTGGTAAGGTAAGCCTTTATACGACAAATAATCCGATTTTTTATATTTTGTGGTGAAAATTGGTTGTAGTAGTCATCTGACATAAAAATTAATTGCAAGTTTACATTTTGGATACGACGATTCTCATAAAAATAAGTCTTTTTATGGCAAGAAAGTCTAATTTTTATCACTTTAATGCAGAAATAGAAGAATAAGAAGATCTTATTTGCTAAATTTGGATCACATCAGCAGTTCAAGCTTTAGGCCATGAATAGTAGGCCTTTTGTCAAAATGTGCGCGTGTTTTTCTTTTATCGCAAAAGTAAATGAAGAGCTGTACTAGGCAAACTGGTGTAAGGTATTTATAATAGACTTTGCCTGATTATAATGGTTTTGATTGTTGTTTTTAAATTTTAAGTCCCCTTGCATACGTTTCTTTCTTGCAATTGTTTTTAATATAACAACAGATTTTTTAATTCAAACTTTTACGCATATAGAAGATTTTCAGTTACAGTTTGGAAAGTTTTTATTTAAATATTTCGAGTGGTTCTTGAACCTCTTATCTTTCTGCGGGGGGTGCCATAGCGGCAGGTTTATCTGATATCAAGTAATCAAATCAAAAATAGTCTCTGTTAATGGCTGAATAGAGCTTCTACTTGAGCGAAATATTTTACAAAAGACTGAAATTTGAATTTTTGGAAGCAAAAAGTAAAGCAAAAGTACTATTTATTCCAATTTGCACTATATATCGGCCTGTAAAATAAGTTGTGATCAAAGAAAAAAAATCGTTTTTTCAAGCACAACTTGATTCTTTATAGAAAAATGTAAAACTTGCACAAGTTCCACTTCATTCAATAGCATTCTGAAAAAATTATGTATAAACGTTGACGTGTAGTAGTAGTAGATAAAAGAGCAGTAGAAATTTCCAAGGGCTTTCTCTTCTATAGTTTTACTCCGATTCACTTGGAACTTCGTCGAGGCTCGGACATTTTTGTTCTATTAAAAAAAATTATCAAAAAGCATTTTCTAGTCTATTGCTTTTTTTACTGCTGTTTTGTAGAACACTTTTTATGTATAAACAGGCTACGAAACTCTTCTCGTTGGCGAAGAGCTAGGAGGGCCATTATGTATAAAAAAAATGTCACTTTCTCTCTATATGGCTACGTTTGGGCAATGTATGCTATAGCATTCACGTTTGTCTTCATTGCATTTGCATTATGTATGCACATGGTTGTTTGCAGTGGAAGCCATAATCAAAAATAAAATCGCATCACGGCATATCGGCTGTGAAATACAGTCTTCCATTTGAGTCAAAACTGAGCTCTAATCGTGTAATTCTTTGACAGTCTTCTTTTGCTATAAAGATGACAATCACATAGAAAATGGTATTATGTATTGTATTTGTAAGAAAAAACAACTGTGAAAGGAAAGCATAAACAAACCTAAATATATTGTTTGTTTATCCCAAATGCTAGGAGGTAAGTACTATTGTATTAGAAATTTTAAGTGATTTCTATATCTTGTGATTATTTTAATGAAATCTCCTAATTAGTATGTGTGGTTATTTTTTATTCAATTACGTATCTTTTTGAATGCATTGTCAATTAAAGATATAATAAAAAAAATTAAACTAATCTCATCTTCCACCGGGGTGCATCATTTCCAAATTAAAGTTACCTCCAATGACAATGTAGTCTCATTGATGCAGAAATGATTTGACGATATTTTGTCTCTGTTTTTATGAAATTGAAATCAAATTGTTATGCAAAGAAAACACGTTAGACTATCAATGCATTCGTTAAAAGAGAAGAAAAAATACTCACTAATTTCTTCTATGAGGGGAAGATTCTATGATTTGAAACATTTAAGTTTCCGCTTAGTCAATTGTTCTTTTAACACTTTTGCCTCAGCTGGAGGACGAATCAATAGAACTTTAGCTTTGTGCATGAGCCGAGTCTTCTTATATAATTGCTCTCTTAATATACTTCAATTCTTCCTGTATAGCAGGGGGAACTAATCTGTAAATGGGAGCGCTTGCATAACCATTCATATATCTTTTGTTCATTTTCGAAATGCGTACATTTCGCCGGCATTTTTAGTTTCAATTTTAAGGAAGAAATTTTATTAAAGGACTAATCTAACATTTATTGTAAACGGGCGGCATTCGGTGAAGTCTATTAGAAAACGATAAGTTTTTGAAAGGCTTATATGCTTTCTATATAGATAATTATCGTCGAATCGCTTGACCTCTTGCCATCTTTTAGGTAATTGTTTTCGGCTACTCCAAAGGTCGAGAAGGATAATATTGCAAGCATATGTTTTATGCTTGAACTGCCGACAATTTTTCCGGTAATTTTCCGCTTTATTTGCTAAAGCATAAATGCCTTTGCCTTTTATCGTTTACCATCTGCAATTTCTTTACGAAACGAACGTCAGTTTGTCTATCATTTTTTATGCTCATCACATTCATATTGATAATTTGGAGAGAGTAACTAAAAATTTGGTGATACTGTTGCGTGATACGAAAGAAGGTGACAGTAACTAATCACCTTGGAAAAGGTGAGAGATGGACTTGTACCGGAACTACGTTTTAGAAATTGAATTATTTCTATGCCTTCCATTATCTTAGTTAAAATTCTTAGTTGTCTGGATTACTTTCTTTAGAGTATATTATCTGCAGCGGCATGATGCGTGCATTCGGCAAACCTACAAAAATCATTTTTCGTTTTCTTTTTTTGAAATATTGAAAACCATGTTAATTTTATTTCATGTTATGATTTGTCACAGTTTGCCGGTTTCTTGTTGTTTGAAGTTTGTTTAAAGAAAAAAAAACGTACATCAGTTTGTTTCCTATTTCTGAATGAGCGCAACGCAAGCCATGACAAAAGTCATAAGTAATAAAAAGAAATTTGATTTTCATATTTCTCAAGAACCGCAACGAAAATTAGTTATTTTTTTTTTATGGAAAATTTTTGCTTTCAATAATAATTCGTATGCTGCCTGCTTACAAGCACGTATTGACGCAAAAGCTACTCTTTTACTAGAACATACACATGCGCTCTTCTTAAACGACATAAACGTGACTTATTTCACCAAAAAAATATAAAAACAAAATATTTGACAAATATTTAAAGTTTCTCCTTCTGGTTGGAGCGAACATATCGTGAGAGCAAAGATAGAAATATAAATAAATGGATGAACTTTTTTTTATCCGCACAAGGGCGTAGGTATACGAACAGAACAACTGAATGCGAAATTCTAAATTAAACAAAAACTGTCGAGCCTTTCGTTGTCTGATGTTTACATTACTCGTCTTATGTAGAAACTTTAAAGTATATGATGGCGCTACGGTCATTCACTAAGTAATTTGGTCTTATGTATCGTGTTCCCTATCGAAGAATGCACTATTTTCTCCTTTTATTCTTTACGCTTAGGTCAATATAAGCAGCTAAACCTGTGTTTGCATATTGTAGTCTCTGAAAAATTATGTAAAATATTTAGATAAAGTTTGTTAGTCGTGTCGATTATTAAGAATCTTATTTAGGCTTTTTGCTATTGGTACTTTCTTTTAAAGCTTAGATTATCTTTATGTTATATTTAAAGCATTTTGAAAATAGAATACTTCATTTAATTTAAATAAATATTGCTTGTTTTATTGTTTGATATTTTTTCTTTCCTATAGTGTCACTGTGCCGGGTTACCAAGGCAACTTGCAAGCAGCCATTTCACAGAATGCGTCACTAGCTGCTTGGGAACGTCTCGGAGTGGAATTCATTTTGACTTTTGTCGTCGTATTAACATATTTTATTTCCACGGATTCCGTCAAAAGAGTTATGGGCAATTCAGCCCCATCCATAGCAGCCTCTTATAGCGCTTGCAGTTTTGTATCGGTAAGTTTGAACAAAATAGAGCGGAAAAGAAAGTTCTTTCTGTTTCAGCAGTTTTTTGCGGTAAAAAAAAAAAATGATGTAAAATGTAAAATGCTTACGTAATTTTTTCTAAACTTGACTTGACTTTAAAATAAAAAAGCACAAGAAATTCCTTTAAAAATGTATTTTATAGTTTATTGAAGACGAAGATTTGTCTGTCCTTTCTTCTTTTCATTTGTTAATGCGTGCGAGTAAAAACGAAATATTTTGTTCAAAGTCTTCGATTTTTAGTTAGATAGTTTTAAACGTTTTACTTTAAAATTTCTGAAATTCGAATACATTCGTTTGAAACTATCTAAAAGGAAGGCCAGCGTTAGAGTATAAGAATTTTTAAGAGAAATTACCCAATTCGATCAATTTACGCATTTTTGTGCATAACTCCGCTAGACCAACCGATAGTGTGTGTATACATATTTCTTCAAAAAAATCATTATTTTCTAATGAAAGAAGAAAACATACCATCTTGGCTTAGTTTGGATTGCACACAGGATCATTTTTCAAGTCAAATTTGTGAAACAGTGGCGAACGGTTGTGTTTATTTTAAGCTTTTCAATTTGAATAGAATTAATTCGCGATTTCGCTTTATCATTTCAAATTTTCTTTGGTTGTGATCGCGTTTGATGATAAATAAAAATAATTGAAATAGAAAAAAGAATCAGAAAAAACTTTGCATCATAGAAGAATTCCCTTATCGCAAATTTGCATAACAATCATTAAAAAAAAAAAGATGCTATTCTTAATAATGAAAGAGCCTCTCCGAGTTTCTAAACCTTATGAACGCTACAAAACCAAATTTGTCCTATGGGAGGACTTGTAACAGCAATAATAAAAATTATTGTCAAACGGCTTAATCCACCGATGATTCGCAAAGTGTCGGATATTATTAATATAATGCCTCGGAAATATAAAAATTTCTCCTATAACGACTTTAAAAAGCCGTATTGACCAAATTTAATAAACAACTACGAAAAAGTTTTGAAAATAAGTAACTTCTTCATTCGAAAGGCTCTCAAAATGTCCATGTACAACCTAAAGTAATTTCGCTTTCGCCGATATCATTATTAATTATGCACATTTCGCTTAGGAAAAAAATAGAGAACAGAACCAAATTATTTTCTCTTTTAATGTAATTGAATGTGACGAAAAGTTTAAGATACGTATTAAAATAGTTTATTTATATGCTAAGTATTGTATAGATACAACATTTAATCCTTATAATTTTTAACTAAATTGAATTAATCTTATGTTAGAAAACAAAACAAAAAAAGAATAAAAAATTAAGTCATCAAAATTAATAATTAACTCACTGAATCCGCATTCCTTGTTTGCGTCGTATCTTTTTGCCTTTTAACGAATACGAATGGACAGTGAACACAGAAACAAACAAAAAAATGAACAAAAAAATTCCTAACGTTGGCACGAAAAATGCGACGTATAGCAAGCTCTCAAAAAAATAATAGATTTTACTTCTTTTATAAACTTTTCCTTTGTTTTTGTTCTTTGAAATTTAATTCGTTTTTTCTTCAAGATATATTTGCAAATAGAGAGCAGGACTTCTATGAGAGAGGCATTTTGAAGTTACCTTTAAAATGGCAACAAATCATACAACAAAACGGTGCATATTTGACCCAAATCGGACAATCCGAAGCATGTTAAATAAAGTCCTGAAGTTCATATAAAAATAATGGATTTCTTTTTCCCCAAACTAATAATTCGCCTTTATACGATTTTTGCACACTTTTCATTCGTTTCATTTGTGTTCTTCTTTTTCGTTTTTTTACAATGAAATTTGAATTTTTATTCCTTTTCGTGTTGCTTTCGAACCGTTAAAATGTAACTCTTCCTGGTCAAGGTCAAATACTTGCTTTTTCAATTTTTTGATGAAATTTTCATAGGTTTATTTTCCTATTTTTTTTATTAATTAACCATATACCTACCTATACACAAGTTTTGATAAAAGAAGGTCCTTTTAAAAAATATATTTTCTCTCTTTTTTTTTGTTTTCATTAGCCATGTGTTTTGGTATTTACGCTTTCTTCTTTTTTTCTATTTTCACACCGACTCTTCTAGAAAAAAAACCAACATAAAAAATGTACTTTTTTTTCTCAGCCAAGAAAATGAGTCAAATCTATCCCTAGAAAACTAAAGAAAAGATGTAGTGGACTTAGACAAATTTATTGCAATCGTATTTTACCAGTTTGTGATTTTCGTAACAATATGTATATAGGGAAATTTTTGTTACTTCAGATTTATTTAGAATTTAGCCTTATTTCTTGAAGCAAAACATTTACATTTACATTGTACTACTTAATTCCTAATAATACTAATATGGACACAACTAAATCAATAAGTCTGACATAAAAACGGAGATTTTCTTGTTTTTTTTTTTTTGATTAAAAATATAGGCACATATTAGCTTCACCGGTTGCTCTACAAATGTTGAAAATATGCATAGACGCTATATATAAGATGATGAGCTCAACATTCAACGAAGATTTATATTCGTGCTTCTGTTGTTAGTTGGTTTTGATGCAGTTGAATTCCGTAAATTGTGTCCATGCAAAACAATATGCTAATTCTAACCGCCTAAAAATATAGCTATTAGGCATAGTTACGAAAAAGATTTACTGCTTTCGTACACGTTTTTCAAAAAGCTGGATGTAAAAATAAAACTTTTTTATTTGCAAATTCTTTTTAGGTCTCTTTCAAATACAATTCTTTATGGATCTCTTTAATCTCTTTAATATTGAGCTAATAATGTACACATTTTAATATTTACAGATGCCATACCTAAATCCCGCTCGATCTTTGGGTCCATCGTTTGTATTAAATAAATGGGAAAACCAATGGGTGTATTGGTTTGGTCCACTAATAGGGGGTTTTGCATCTGGTCTTGTCTATGAGTACATATTTAATACACGACGCAACGCACGTCGAATTAAAGTCAATATGGAAAACGATTCATCGTCGATCAACTCGGAAGACGACTTAAACTTTGATCTAGATGTAGAAAAACCGAATATGCATAGTAAATTCCAAGGTACTTATCAAAGAGCGCAAACAACTAGCGGTCAAGGACAACCAAATACCAATACGGGTAATAGTAATAGCGGAAATTATTGCCAAAATCTATACACAACCCCACCACTTTTAAGCAAATTTGAACAATCCGAACCTTTATACGGTGGCACACGTTCAATGTATTGCCGTTCACCTACTTTGACGCGTACTAATTTGAATCGTTCACAATCGGTGTATGCTAAAAGTAATACGACACTCAATCGCGATATAGTGCCACGTTCAGGGCCATTAGTGCCCGCTCAAAGTTTATATCCGTTGAGATTGGGTATTAGCCAACATCAGGCTCAATCATCACATTTACAAAATCAAAATGTACAAAATCAGCTACAACAACGTTCGGAAAGCATATACGCTATACGAAGTTCGTTAAGGCAAAATCAGCTACAGCAGCAACAGCAACACCAACATACAAATCAAATGCAGCAACAGCAGCAACAGCGTCATCAACTGCCTCAACAAACGGGACAACATATGCAACAAAGTCAATCAGCAAGCACCCAACAGGGACAAGAAAATCAAGCATGTTTTCAAGCAGTTTATGGTACACGTCTCAATCCTAATCCTAATGATGGTCATCTCAAATTCGATCGACGTCCCGAAACAGTATATGGTGTGACGATGCCACGTAATCGTGGCCAGTCAGCACAATCTGATGACAGTTCTTATGGTTCCTATCCTGGTTCGTCGGTTACGCCGCCTGCACGTACAGAACCACCCGTACTCTTATATGCCCCTCCTCCACAGCCAAACTCTGTAGCAACACCACCTTTACGAACTCAGTCCGAACGTAAAGTTTCTGCACCAGTAGTAGTTTCTCAAGCTTCCACAATATCAGCAGGACAATATAGTGCAAATCAATCTTCCAACCCAGTAGTAGCCGGTAGTATTCAAAATCAGCCTCAGCAGCAGCAACAACAACAACAGCAGCAGCAGCAGCAGCAGCAGCAACAACAACAGCAGCAGCAGCAGCAGCAACAACAACAACAACAGCAACAACAAATAATGATGCAACATGTTCAACAATCCCACCAACAACAGCATCAACACTATGGGATGATGCCATTAAGATCCAACTAAAAACAATTTAGTTAGAATTTAGCAGTCGAATAATATCGAAATATGAATAAGTTAGTTTAGGTGAAGATTAAATACATACCGGTTGCCGTTAGCTTAACCGTCGTGTTATCTCAAAAGTATAAACCGATATATAATAAACTATGAATTATGCGCTTGGTCTTGCCAAATATAAAAAGTAAATAATTTCATGTGTTTTTCAGTTTTATCTCGTAAAATATTATGAACATAATTATGTTTGCCTGTCTCTGGTCAGATGTCCGTAAAATTTAAACCTGAAGGTCGAAATATAAATTTTTAATTTGTTAAAGAACACATTAAGGAACAGCTAAGAAGGTATAACGAACAATGGATTTCAAATTTTAGATAAATATTTGCGGATGCATAAAAATGCAAAAATAATCTCGATATAGGCTCACTGGCATAGACATTTTTCTACCCTTTTATTTTGATTTAATTCATTACGTTACAAATAAAACCAAATTGATTGATTTTTGTTGTTTTTGTTGCAAAAAGCTTCAATTTTTTTTTTCAAACAATAGGCGAATTAAGCAAATCGATATCATCTCGATACTTATAATCAAGTGAAGTTTTTAAGAATTCTTTTACTTATACTCTTAATGTAAATTAAAAGAGTAAAAATAACTCAAATTCATGCTTTTCGAGCCTGATATAAATGCGCGGATATTCTTCTTTTAGCGATTTAGTTCTTCTAATTAATTAGTCTCTAACCAAATTAGTCGAACCAAAGTTCATTATTGTAAATGTTTTAGATTAAATATTCAGATTTGTTTGATAACGTTCAATGTTCTTCCTTGAGGCGGTCTGAAAATACTCTTTTTTTTTTTTTTCATCTCCGCATCGAAAATAAAACTTAAGCTGAGTTTTTATGTTATTTCACAGCATAAACAATAACATATATTTCATGTGAAAACAGTGTACTACATTTAGTTGAAAATAACAAATAATTGTTATTTTATTTACACAAAAATGACACATTGACATATTTTTAAGAAATAATATAACTGTATAAGTTTCTAACGCAACAAAGATAAGAAACACATTGAAGTTTTTGTTAGTACCTATTAACCTTTTGATAAATAAATTTCGAAAATATATATAAAGTATTTAATAGCTTTACGTATTATAAATTGCATCTACTATGTAACGCGCAACCGGAAACACATTCTGCTATATCTATCATTACAAAATCATGCGAAATTATAAACTTTTTAAGATTCTAAGGCAATGTTTTATAATCGCTTTAGGAAATTTTTTGTTTTCATAAACCTATCGTATGATGTTAGCTGATGCACCTTGATGCACCTCCTGTTATAATATTACAGTTTGTTTAAAGTGCTTAATATTCTCCGAGGTTTCATATACTTAGTACCACCGCCGAGTAGTAGCAAGCTTCGTTTTGATAACTTAACAGAAAACGGTTTCACAAAAAACTCGTAACTACATTTCCAATTATTAAAATAAAATTGAAGAAATGAGTCAGAATACACTGATGCTAAAAAAAAGCGTCAAGTAGTAGTTTAAGAAACCTGAAAATGTGAAATTACCTTGATTGACACTGCACATCATCTTATTGAATACATATATATATATATATATATCTCGCCACGTGTACAGTATAAATCATGCTAATTTGATTTTTTAGGAAAAGGCAAAGATAAGTGCGTGTTGAATATTAAAAGATTCCATCTAAGCTGATTACAATTTTTTATTTTTATTTTTTTTTTCCGAATTATCATTAATATTTAAAGTAACTTATGTAAATAGCGCTACAATACATGCAACATTAAGCTTATTGCATTATAGCATACTAAACACTTTTGTTTTCAATTATAGAGATTTGTTCAGATATCAATAAAAATTTTGTTTAAATCAAAAAGAAATAAACTTTGTTTTGAAAAAAGAAACAAAATTTGATTGAAATGCCCCTAACACAGAAAAATAGTTATGAAATAGAGTATTACGTTACTTATGAAACTCGAATATCTGAAGCCTGAATAAATTTTTAATGAAATAGGTGACTGTGTGGAAAACAAAGGGTTTTCAACATCTATTTTTAAAACTGTTACCTTAGGCTTATTTTATGTCTACGGAGTATAAAAACATGAATCAGACACGTCATACATAGTCATTAGGGCGCCGAAATTATCGTTCACATATTTTTCGTCTACAATATAGTATTGCTTTTCAGAAAAACAATCTATGCCATGTCTGCAATCTTCATTACAGTGGTGCGAATAATTCGCTTCTAGCGATTTATAACAACGTGTTCTCCTGTTAAATCGAGTCCTGTTGTTCGCAGATACCCAACTTGGTATAATAATTAATATATAATAATATATAATAATTAATATATTATAATAACAATAAGGAGCCCGATTCAAACAAGAAAACTGTATAAGAAATTTAAGAGCATTGGTGCTATCGTTCACTACATCCGTTATTCCAATGCTTGAGTTTAACTCCTTGAAGAACATATACTATAGAAATTATCTGAATTATATGAATAGGCAATTGTTAGTCAATTATAAAAGCTTTTTAAATTCATTGATTCTAAACGCAAAGTAAACGGCTTTTCTTCTGTAATGCAGCTTTCCTTCTAATGAAACAAAGATTGCTAAATTTTTCCACTAATATAAGGAATTTTTCAGGAATTTATTGTAGTTTTGAAGCTATATTGGAGGAAATTGGATTGGGCATTTTACTCCAAGTATTAATCATGACTACCTACTAATTACTCCCTCTTTTACTTAAAATATGAGTTCCGTAATGGAAACACTACTGCCGCTTTGGGGCTGTGCAAGATATGACGTACTTCTTTGATATCGTTATAAGAATGAAAACCACACTCGTCCAGATAATAAGTAATCGAGTGTAAGTAGCGTTAATCGGCAGGGGTAATATCTGTTGATAATAGGGGTAAGGGCAGTACATTTCATATTATTTACAGCCAAATTTTGTTGTAGTGAAAATCTTCTCTATCATGACTTTTGACATATTGCCCCAGTTTTTCGTTCCAATTTCACCAGTTATTGCTGTTAGTATCCTCTACGACGAATTCATTGGGTTGTAACAAACCATAATATACCGCATCCACCCGATTCCCCAAGAGAGGGTCGCCATGGATATTCAGCTTTATCGTCCACGTTAATCGTTCGCCTAATTCGCATCATGGTTATTTTTGCTTTAAATAACGTTTTTTTTTTTCTCTCAAGGACATAACAATTAAGTTTTGTTGTTAAGTTTTCTTCTTTTTTTAAATTCAAAATCACCCATGAATCGTCCCACAATTCCGCAGGTTCATTTGTTAACGTAGCTTACACGATTTCTTCAAAAATTGTTCTAGACAGCTGCAGACCCTGATGAAATTTAATAATAATCATTTTTAAACATGTATTTTATTCTTATAAATAAATAATTGTATGTAATTGCTTTTTCAATTTAATAAAACGATTTAGCGGCAACATTTTTCGAATTAAGCAGCAAAAGAGACGCTTCCTGCAAATTGAATTTCGTTGGTACAAAACTTAACATGGTTCAAACAAATAATGTTGTTATACATACGAATTTTTAGAAACAAATAATAATGGCGCTTTAACATGAAAATGAGATTTAACACTAGTTACGCCACCTTTTGTAAATCACTCAAATCTTATCTGTACTCTTAATGTATATAAATACAATATTTCGTGTTTCCGGTTGTAGTAATTTATGTCATTCACACTAGAGGTCTTCCTCCGTTGTCACTCAATTTAAAAAGAGAAAAAGATAACGAAATTATCCAGTCG
>KK351065.1:63552-93906 GCA_000671755.1 Glossina brevipalpis | reverse complement strand
TGAATGATAAATTCAGTAAATCTTCCCTGGCATTACTTGAGGAAAAAATTCAAATCTCTTACGACATAAAGTTTAATCGTATTTTGAAAGTAAACTTAATATGTTTATATTATATTATATATCTTTCATTTTTAAGCTTTATTATTCGTTGGAACGGGAGAAGAAGAATACGACCAGAGTCAACGTAAACCATTTTGCGTGTTAATACAAATCTAAGCATATTTTTAAAAACTTAGAAAAAATTTTCAATGTCCATGACTTAGAAAAAATTTTCAAATTTTTAAAAACTTCGAAAAATTTTTCAATTTCCCTGACTTTACAGTTTATGTTTTAACTTTTTCATCCTTATTTTAAAAAAAAAGGGGAAAAAAAAGTTTTAATAGTTGGGCGTATCAGATTTTTCCTATTTTTATGGAATATCGTGTAATGAATTCAGCCATGGAATACCATTAAAAAACAGACGTGCTCTCAGCTTATACTGTAGATCTGGATTGTGATCGATTTGACCCAATTTCAATAGCAACGTATATGAATGAACTTTCAATATTTCTGCCAAATTTGAAGCCAAATAAATTAAAAAATATAAAATCGTGCAGACCATTTTCAAAAATATTTGAAAGAATATATAGAGAAGCCATTGAAAATGAAAGTTATTGTGGTTAGTGGTGTGTATTGGTAGATGTGGGAAAAGTCTTCGATAAAGTCTGCAGGATTGAATAATTTTCAAAATTGAAAAAATTTCAGGAAATCCGATATATTTGCTTCTATGATCCTGTTTACAAACATACATTTTTATATTAAAATTAAAAATGAAAGATTCAATATAAACAGAGTTGAAGCTGAAGATCCATAAAGAACTGTCTTAAGCCCAATGTTCTTTACAAATTTCATCTCAGATTTTTCGATCGCCCGTAATATATTTATCGCGACATATGCAGACGATACAGCGAATTTATTCTACTTCAATGAACCCATTAACGCTTCCTACGAACTTCGAAATCATTTCAAAAAAGTTTCACTTTCGCTAAATAACTGAAATAGCGAAATAAATGCTGAAAAAGTTTCTTCTCTTTCACTTTTTTTAAACGTCAATAATGGCGTTCTTAATAATTGTTTAAAATGCCTTTGCTTACAAATTGATCAAAGATATATGAAAGCTAAACGCCAGCAACTTGATTTAAAAACCGAGAGATTCTATTGATTACTTCATTTAGAATCCCAACTTAATCAACGGAATAATTGCATGTTTTAGAAGAGTATCCTCTAACCCATATCAATCTAAAACTATTCGTCTTACTGTTAATGCCAAGTGATTCATTTGATTTGGATATTCCTGTTACGTTTAAAATCAAATTCAATATCTTTGTTCAAAACATCTTGTAAATCCTTTTGCAATACGTCTTCTATATGAATCCATTGAGGTAAGGTGACTGCAAAAATGTCATGCACTGAATCTTCCATTTAGTGATTAATTGTTCAATAATTATTCCATGTATATTCTTAGCTCATGAGGTTCATTTTAATTTGTTTATACATTAAATATGGATTTTTATATACTTCCCCCATTGAGGGATAAAACTTCTATTAATCTTAGCACTTTTTCTCTCATAACATTTATTTATAATATTTTTCTTAGATTGTAAATTAATGCTACAAAAAAATGTTGCTAACCACCCCAAAAAATAATCTCGAAACATTCTCTTCAGATATTAAATATTTCTGTGCATCTTCACCAACCAAGCATTTATCGGCACTTGAAACGGCAACATTGACACGCTTTCCGTTGGTAACTGCAAGTAATTTACAACTCATATTTAATTAACACCAAACACACACACACAGTGACATTTTGTCAAAGATCAACGTTTAGCAAACACACATTAGGACAAATTTAAATTATAAGAACTCTATCATTCCCTTGTTAAAGAACTCCTAAAAAAAAAATTCATCATTTTTCCAATACTTAAGTTTTTGCTTTTGTAGGGTCAAATTATGAACCGATTTAATTAAAGTTTAATTGTTACGAATGTGAGTAGATCTGTGATATAAGATGTAAGTCTACGAAAGGGTCAAATGATTCAAGTTTGTAAGTGCGCGTATATGAAGCATTTGATTACAATTGACTTTTCTTTTGCATGTTTTTAATCAATTAAAAAAAATCTTTCTTGTCGTCTTTGCTTAGAAATGAGTCAAGTAATTTAAATAATTGATTATATAACAATGATGGATTACATAAAGATTATAATTATTATTTAATGAGAGTCACACACACAATTAGTTCATATGTTATAATTTTATTTCTCTGATTCTAACTAAGAGGATCTCAGAGATAAACGCAACTACAATATTGACAAGTTTAATTATATACACTACGGTTATTACATTGCCAAAAATGAATGCTATCCGAATATATATGAATGCGGTATTTATTTGATTATCCTCTCTACGAACGGGTTTACTGTTCCTACAAACGGGGGACACAAGTAGCTATTTGCTTTAACGAAAGCTCCAAGCAGCAGTTTGCGTTAATTTAAAGTTTAGCAGTAATGTAATCCGATTAAATTAATTTAATTTAATTTAATTTTAATTTTACTTTACTTCTCAACAAATTCTTTACTGTTCCTTTATTTTAATTAAATGTTCTCTGCTTTCTTGAAAGTTTCACGATCGTCCTCAAATTAGAAAAAAGGAAATTATTTTAAGACCAAAATATGTGATAATTATTATATATATTATATTTAGTCTAAAACGAAAAGATACTTTAAATCGACTGGAAGATATATCGATATCATATTTTAGATATCTGACAAGTTTATTCCAACATTTCTGAGTACTAGTAAGCGTGTTTGACATATTCTCAAAAAAATTTCGTTCTTTTTTTTTGCGTCGTATTTTTTTTTTTTTTTTGCAAACAAATGTTTCGTTGAAGGTTTTCATAAATTCACAACCAAGCTTGAGTAAATTTTTTGTGACTGCTCAGTAGCGCCATGTATATTTCCAAAACAAGTTTGAAGTGGGAGTCATCATCCATTTCGCGCGACATTTTTTAAAAATATCTACCTTAAGAATTTACAATAAACAGTATAACTCAAACAGATAATTAAAAATATGAAGAAAATTTGGAATATTTATGTAATTATAGCAAATATTACTTCTATTTTCAAATATTTTCTCTAATAATCTCTAAGAAAAGATTTAGAAAATTGTAAAACTTATTTATGAATTCGAGTATTCCATACAACATTTACGAA
The DNA here is from genome assembly GCA_000671755.1 of Glossina brevipalpis. Lineage (NCBI taxonomy): Eukaryota > Metazoa > Arthropoda > Insecta > Diptera > Glossinidae > Glossina > Glossina brevipalpis. The sequence continues at coordinate 90,655 of KK351065.1, read as the reverse complement.
AGCTTGTAATGAAATTAATAAAAAGTGCAGTTAATTCTTAACATTAGATGTAACTGAACAAGAAATAAATGCTGCCTTCGAAATACGTACATTTTGATTATTTTTTTTAATGTTTTTTTATACAACATTTGAATATAATCATACCTATCAGACTGGCACTCTACTTTTCTTGTATTTTTGTTCCGGTATGAACATATTTACAAAGCTGAGGGCGCGGATGAGAAATTTGATCAAACCGCCATCGATAGTTTTTTTCCTTTTTTTTTCCTGTTTTATATAAGCGTATAATTTATGCTGCAAATTTAACACAAAATAACACTTATACGTGCACGCGACTACGCCTCGTAGATCTTTATTATTTGAAAAATAAAATTATATGTTTTTGAAAATAGCGCATATAAAACCACATCAATTGTCACTTTTATGTTTCGTACGTAGAGTCTTTGGAGTCTACCTTAAAGGAAAAAAGCAATAATAAAATTTATATTTCAACTTAATTCACATTTTTATAAGAAAAAATGTTTACAAAATAAATATATATATATATATATATATATATATATATATGTGTGTGTGTGCAAATAATATCGCTTTGTGTTACAAGTTCTCAAAAAGCATAAAAAGACACAAAAAAAGTAGCGTACACAACTCTATCTTAAAACATTTCAAATACTGACACATTGCAGTAATCATCATTTTTGAGAGAAAAACTGAGTGCGAAGAGTACATTATTACTTACTACTTTTTATTTGCAGTTAAATACAAGAGAGAGCGAAGAGAAGTTGATTGAAAGACTAGAGCTACAAAACTTGGTTTTATCATGTTCGCATACAACTGGTTTTGTTAGTTTTCAATTTAACGTCAACATATCTGGTGCTCAACGGTTGAAATGAACAGTTAGGTTCAAAGCAAACTTATCTTCGTAAGCGTGTATTAGTAGTACACAGTTAAGAAGTGTTAACAAAAAGCAAATGTGTGTGAGTACCTTAGGTAAACATTAGCATTGTATGTGTTTCCTACGTAATCGAATGCTAACGTATAATACGTATTAGATATGAGAAGTATTTTGAAAGTAAAGATATATATATATATATATATATATATATATATGCTGGTTCTCGGTGTAAGTGTGTGCGTACTTCGCGTTAGTGCAGTTGTTGTTAAATAAAGTTATCGTTGTGTTACCAGCATTAGTTGCAATGTTTATTGTGTGTTTACAAATAAAGTTCTGCGACTTTAGTATCCAAGACAACAGAGAGAGGTAAGGGGACGTATATTTATATACACATATATAGCAGATATTGTGAGCTTCCTTTGTTAAACATATTAAATAAAAAAAAAAAAAAAGAATAAAACATCTGATGATCTGTTTCTCAAAGTTTGTATGATATGTGATCCCTTTTATAGTGAAATGACCGCTTTTGTTAGAGAGAAAGAGAGAGAGAAAAAGAATAAATAAATAGGAAAACTATAATCATTTTATAGCGGATTTAAAAACCCATTATTTCAAGGAAACGTGGAAAAATTACACATTCTTTCTTTGGTTGATCTTATTTTGCATAGAAATGTATTTCGGTATTTGTGCTTACTATACATGTGTTAGATTGTGTTGATAATATATGTCAAGTTTCAAAACGTTAACTCAACTTTTTCAGACTTTCTGCCATAGGCTATATGCATAGTGTCTTTACTGGATCTTTAAGAGCTGGATCTTAAGAGAGTCAAACGAAAATATACAATAAAAAATCAAAAAAAAAAAAAAATGTATTTCACCTATCTTCAGGGCGTTGTCAACGACTGAAATTCATCGTCTTTCGAAAGAAGACGTAAAGTTGACAATTTTCTTCGAACGAACTAAACAAAAAATTGTCCAATCGATGTTGCGTTTGCTTAGAATTACAAAGCATAGCAAAAATGATTCAATTTTAAATATTATTTTTAATTAGAGCGTAAATTGACACTAGAGTACACCGTTACCAAAATCTTGTGTCTTTATTATATAGATAACACAATTAAAAATTGTTTTTTCATATACATGTTTGTAATACGTTGTGTACTGCTTTTATTTATTTTTTTTTTTTATTAATTTATATTTTGCTTGATTTATTGGTTTCTTTTAATGTTTTTATTTGTTTATTTCTGAGAAAAAGTCACACATTGTGTTTTTGGTATCTATATGTGTGAGCATATTTATTTACTCATTGTTTTGTAACCGTCTAAAGCAAAAGTGATTCATTCGCGTTAATTCAATTCAATGAGAACACATCATGAAGTCTTCAATCTAAAATTTGATGTGCTTGTAAAGCAAAAGCTTGTTTTTATGTTTCCGATGTTATAATTCTTGTGCTATATATTTTAGATTATTAATTAAATATTTGGGTAAATGAAAGCCAAACAGATACGATAGCATTGAATATATGAGCGTATGAAGAAATTATTTCCAATTTCAAAATGTGTTTATTAAATAAAATCACAAACATGAAGAAGTTGATGGTTGGATTACGATACGATATTCTTCGTTAGTTATCATCAGATCTAGAGGCAATCCAAACGTTTTATAAGAAAATGTCGAGCTTAATTATAATAAGTTTAATATGAAATAAGTTTATTCTTACATTTTTGACACCTAAAAATACGTACAAATTACCTAAAATTGGCACAATAATAGAACAGCAGGATGAGCCGCAATTTTGGCTGAACTGTTAAAAAGCCCCCCTAGCAAGTCAGTACAAATAGGTTCAAATCTCATTGCTTTTGAGAGTTTTTTCATAAAAATGAAAAAACACCAACAAAGCCGATCGCCTAAGGTGCTAGTGCTTTCATTTCTAGTCTAAGAATTAATTTTATTATAGTCTAGAGTATAATAATAATAATAATAATAATAATGGAACAGCAGGTGATAGAATCGTTTAAACAACATCGGTAAATATCGAGTAGTAATACCCATATGGTTTTAAGTCGGTTATGTCATATGTATTTACAAGTTCGTTAACATTTTACTTAGCATTAGAAAAGAGAAAGATTTCAAATTTGAAGAAGAGTTTTTTGCAGAATAATGGGATAATACGTTGAAAGGTCCCCATTCATTTTTACTGAAACAAAAAGTTTGACTACTTGCTGATAAGTTGTAGATACGAATCTTTTGCAAGGATTCCGTTATTTGAAAATTTATACATGTTGTTTAGAGCTCTATCGTATTTATATCGTGGTTATATCACCTGCATTGCAAAAACATACCATTCTTGCAATATTTATCTATTCATCTAAAGCCTTTCAAGTCGGTTATAACTACTGAGAGTCCTTTTATCCTTTTCACTTTATTTCAAGATTCCAAAATCTGCTTTCCATATCCTATATAAGCCCGAGCGTTTATATTTACCGGAAATTGCGTTGATTATGGGAAAGATTTCGGAAACGTTAAATATATAAAATTTTTGAAACCATATATTATTTGGTCTATGACATAAATTATAATTCGAAAGGAACGCGACGAAGACATAGATTGATAAATTGATGGAAATAGCGTTTTACTTCTTAATTTTTGAATAAAGAAAAGTCCCTTTGAAGGAAGAAATTTTATTTAAATACCATTAATATTTGCGCAACGAAATTACTTTTCGATAGATAAAGAATCCACGGTTTATACCGGATGCGGTTGTGTTTTTAATACAACTGCACGTAATATAATTAAAAATTTAAAAGAAGCAACTTTTTCCCACGATATTACTTATTTTAATATACGTAATGTATTTATGATCACATTATTATTTTATTACATCAGGGAAATCAGATTTGGAAGATCTTGTTACAATGAAAATATCGAAATTTATTCAATAAAACAAACAAATTAAAGACATTTATTTACCAAGAAGTTTACATTTAGAAATAAACAAACGATATTTTTTTTCTAGAACAAATAAATATTTAGTACAACTTGATTTAAAGAAAAAGCTCTTGTTGCAAACAAGTGTTTTTCGACAACAGAGGTATGGAGACCACCGACCTTTAAAAGAGAAGAAAAGAAAATGTTATTCGCATTCAATTATTTGCTGACTATTTAAAGATGCAATCTACGTTCAATGTCTTCGTTTTCAAAAAAAAATTGCAAACATGTGTTTTATTAACATAAAAGAATAAACTTCGTTCGTTTGATGTAATGTTCTATTGGCAACATTTTTGCACTTACCCTAGTTAAAGTTTGTTGCTTCTTTTAAACGAAATGCAACACTTTGACCGTATGGAGTGCACATACAGGTTCTTGTTCTAAAAGCGTGTCGCTTTATTGGATCAATGGTGACGTATGTACTACGAATACAACGGCAAACGAACAAGTCCTTGTTATACTTCCCTTCATTTGTTCCAACTGTACGTTATGTCTATCGTTAGCGATGTAAATGTTAAGTTTATAAAGAATTCATTTAATTTACAAGAAAAATAAAATTTCTCATTCCGTTTGCAAAATAAAAAAAAAAAAATTAATAAATGTTCAGTAACATGAATAACTTTCATTTGAGGTGCCTCAGCGATTGACTATTGGAATAAAAGAGAAGTTAAAAAAAAGAAGAGCCAATTATATTCGGCTAAGCAGAATTTTTTTTTATACCCAGCACCTTTTTTCTAAAAATAGGGAAAAATAAATTGTAATAGGTGGGCATGGCAGATTTCTTCATGCTTGTGGAATACCGTGGAAAATTTTATATTACGATCTATGAGCACTGAGCAAAACATCGAGAAATCAGACGTGTTGTCAGCTTATTTTATACTGTAGGCGTGGCCTGTGATTGATTCCTTCCAATTATCAAATTAGAAGTCTCGATATCTTCATTTTCATGGCCAAGAGAATGTTTACCAAAGACATTACATAGACAGGCAGACAGACAGATGGACAGACGAACAAACTGATACGTCTAGTTGGTTTCCAAATTTTATACTGATCAGCAATGTATACACTTTATGTGATTTGTGAAGCATCTTTCTTAATGTTATAAATATTTTTACTAAAAAAAATAAGTATCGCTATTCCATTATATCGAGCTGACGTGGCCGAGCCGTTCTATTTTATATGTAAAATTAGGTTACTCGCTATTGTGCTCTATTTGATCCATTTGGAGCCTGCCTGGAGTCTCTGGAAAATCTGTCCATAATAATGGATATGACTTCTCTACTTCCAATTTCTAAACCGAACTTCAGGACCGTGCCGTCAATCGTCAATGGTTACTGTCTATTCGACCATGACGAGCAAAGCTTGATGATGACCCAAAGTTACAACGTTTATATTTTCTTTGACGACCCTAATGACTTCTTTTATACCAATAAAATCATATTAGGAGCGGGAGACCTCCCAGATTTTCGCGACTTCTTTTTTCATTATTTTATTATTGCCGTACTTCTTTATCTATTCCATTGCTTTCCCGTCAAGGCTTTGGCGTTAGACCCATATGGCATCAGAGAGGACATATTTCGAGTAGTTTGCGTACATAAAATTTGTGAAAACCTACAAAACAGACAGCAGGCTTGAATTGAAAAGTTAAAGCGAGACTAGTACCACTTGTATGGTGTTCTTCATCGCCCCAAAACTTGGAAAATTTTTCTCCATCGAAAATTCTTCGCCATCGATCCAAAACTTAGAAAATATATGACCGATCTGCAATTTATGTAACGTATTTCAGAAGTCCTTAATACGAATGCCGAAAACCTTAAATAAAATAATCAACAGAAGTCATTGCGCAACACTTGCACAGGACAACGTCAAGATGGATTCTAAGCATTTACAACATGTAATAGGATAAATATAAAAAATTTATTTTATCGTAATTTATTACATCACATTTTAAGGCAACTTTTCTGTATACACATATTAGTGTTAAGGTACATTTAAATTGTTTACCTACTTTTGTTTAGTGTCTGTCAATGTTCCTTGTCATGCAGTGTATTATGAAAATGTTTAGATACATATGAAGTCATTTGCCTTAATGCGTAGGGAATGTTTAGAAAAGATCTTTTTTATTTCATTTTCAGTTCTCTCTTTGACTTTTTTTTATTATAACATACGTAAACAAGTTCATCCACATTTAAGCCAACATTTTGAGAAGTATAACTCCATTACCTTGTTTTCTGATGGAAATTTTTATGTCATTTCCTTTACATTATTGTATAGAGCGATTATCGTTTACTGTGCATGAAATAATTGCGAAGATTTTTAACATTTTTTTTGCAATTATTTCATATGACAGCTGGTAGGAGCAGCGCACCCATCTTATTATTGTTGGCAAATTCTGGAGCATATCAGTAAGTCAATCAATGCAAAATATTTCAAAACAATCTTATATATATTGTTCATAATTTCTAAATCAAAGTTTAGCAATTTTCTTATTGAAGATAGTTAGGCTACAATCTTGAAGTTGCAAATTTAAAGCTAAAGGGTTTAAAAAAGTTTGTAGAACTTTTAACACTTTGAAGTCTGGGTTCTAGAGTATTACCGTACATACACATGCCTACTTGAATCATATTCGTATTTATATCTAATTATATCAAGCAAAAAACAATTTTCTTAACATTTAATAGAAATTCTGAGGTAAAAACATTCTTATGAAAACTGCACCGTCCTACCTGTTTTGAGGTACAAATATGCATATTATGTGTATGCATAATAACAATAGTAACTATAATGACATGTAGAGTATGTATGTATGTATGTATGTATGTGTGTTTTTATACGCTACTTTTTATTTTTGCAGCAAACTGCTTTCTTTGTGAGACAAATTTTCAAAACAATGCTCTTCTCTACCCATCATTTGAAAGTAAAATACACAACTAATTTTTTCCAAACCATAGGACAACAATAATACAATGAAAACTACAACAAAAATGTCAAATAGCACATCCCATAGTAACCAAAATAACAATACATCTACAACATATAAACAGAAATGCACAAAAAAGGTGAAATATCGCGACAAACAAAAATTTCCATTTGACGTTATGTTAATGAAATTTGCAATAGTAGTGATGATGGTATTGACTGAAGTTAATGGACAGTCAAGAGAACCACGATTTCATTCAAGAAGAGATGTAGATAATTATCAGTGGCCAAGCCCAGGTGATGCTGATTACAGGTATGTTAGTAAGAGCACAAATTATATTAGCCCCCAACAATGCATAACAATAATTTATGTTTTACAGAACTTTTGTATTCAATGGACGTCGTTATGGCCATTATTCACCTATTGAGTATGGATCAAAAACTTCAGGTAGAAATATTCCTGGTCTATACCCTCAAGGCATACTAAGAGACGAACTTAATCGTTTCGAAATTGTAAGTAATTAAATATTTGAAATTTATATTAGAACAATTAAGAAAACTGAATGAACTGAATGAATAAAAAAATCCTCGGAAATTCGTTAGCACGAATAATTTCTGGTAAAGTCTAGAATGTTTAGTCAAAATGTTGGGTTTATTTTCGCTATTAGTGATACGTTACTGGCGATAATGTATGAAAAGTTTTCATATTTATATTTCTCTCTCTTTCCTCCTCTTCTAGCAACTGTTTGTCTTTATCTCTCCCGCTCTCTGTATATGTATATCTGTCACTTTGATTTCTTCTTTTATCGCACTTAAGGAATAACAACATTGCAAATTTTTCAAAAAAAATGTCTTTTTTCGTAATACATGCTTTAAATATTCTAGAATATGTAGGAAAGTATTCATTACCTGAAACCAAGTTTCTCTACGCTAACGGTTGTCCCTTGAGAGTAAGAGCGATTCGAGCGAGAGCCAGTCCTTCTACCAAGAAAATTATAGTGCAAGGATGAAGTTTTTGGTGTTGGTTATGAACTCAGCTAGAGAATTCTAAATTGTCTTGCTTTCTTCTCGTTACTTCGATTCATTTAAATTGCAAAATATGTGATTTTATTGTTGGTAGATGTAGCAAAAGACACGTTTTCGAGCGAAAAATCGGCAGGGAAAGATAACGGAGAGGAGGGCTGGTCCGATGGTTCTTAGACTGCGAGCTAATGGAAAATAAAAATTATTATAACAGAAGAACATGAAAATTATTATAACAGAAGAACATGTCTGTAATATGTATCAAACCTTTCAATGTGTTTTTTTCAAAACACTGTATATCGAAACGACAAGTAGTACGTACACTGCAATAATTTTCACTTTTTCATTTCAATTTTTTGCCGTATCGTTAAAGTAACATTCCCTAATGAAGCATGCAAGATGTTTTTGATAAGTTGGTTTTTTTTTTTATTAATAAAAGATTACATTTTTTTTGGAAAAAAGTTCAACCTTTTTAATTAATTACTTGTCAATCACAAAAAAATAAATATATTTGTATATCTACTGAACATGCACTTCTGACTGATACTGAATGCAACTTAAAAGTTTTGTGCCTTTTTAAACTCAAATTTGTATCAGTCACACTTTGCTGACCGCAAAGCCCTTTGAGCGAATGAAGTCTTCAGAGAATGACTGACCTAACCTCTTTAAATATTATTATTCTATTGCCTTCCTTTCCGTCCGAAGATCAATTGCCAAAGACCCTCTTTTCTTTTCTTTAGACTATTACAGTGGCGTTACCTAAATCCGTGGACATTAGACAACGAAGTGACGATTAGACGAGCGAAATGAATATGTTATTTCAGAATCTTCCTTGTGTCGTGTTTCTGATGATCTTCTCTAAATGTTAAAAATCGAAGCGTAAAAATATGAAGGCTGCATGTTTCTGTGTGTGTGTGAGAGAGATAGAGAGAGAGAGGGAGACAGAGAGAGAGAGAGAGAGAGAGAGAGAGAGAAAGGTAAAGAAAGAGAGAGGGAGAGAGATAAAGAAAGAAAGAGACAGAGAGATAAAGAGAGACAGAGAGAGAGAGAGAGAGAGAAGGTTTTGAAGAAGATTTGTGATCATCTGATGGCACTAAGATTGGTTAATAAAATAAAAATTGCCTAATCTTCCCTATCATTTGTATAAATATTTATGTAACAATCATCATCATGCATCATTTTACACAACACAATGTAATCAATCTGCACGCATTTAGTTAAAGTGCTTAGCAGATCCCCTAATAAGTAGTTACAAATTGTCACGTAATTTTGTGCATAATATCAAAATTAATTTTTTGCAGAATAATCCAAACTCCGGACAAGTTCCTTTCCCTGGTATTTTGGCAGGATGGCGGGAGGATTTACAAGGCAAGGAGCGACGTGATTCTTTAACTTTAGAACGCGATGTTTTTGTAACAACCAATTACGGTCAGGTTCAAGGTTTCAAAGTCTACATGTACGACAATCCTGATCCCAAGTCATTTTATCGTCCATACCATTCAACAGTAGATCGCGTCATGGGTGAATGCACAGTTTTTTTAGGCATTCCATATGCTATGCCACCCACATTTGAAGGAAGATTTAAACCACCTCGACTTCACAGAGGTTGGCAGCTAATCCAAGCTGTAGATTTTGGACCGGCTTGCCCTCAGCCAATTCGTTTCACCGGCACTTCAAAAGGCGTTAACGACATGGACGAAGATTGCCTGTACTTAAACATTTTCTCGCCACAGGTAACGTTCGTTTTCCTACGCATGGATTAGAAACAGAGATGAATTGTTTAGTTTTTTTTAGACTGGAGCTGGTGTAGCTCAAAAATATCCAGTTATGGTGTACATTCATGGCGGAGAGTTTATACATGGCGCTTCTAATCTTTTCCAGGGTCATATTTTGGCCTCTTTCTATGGTGTAGTAGTGGTGACATTCAATTACCGGTTAGGTGCTTTGGGCTTTTTGTCCACCGCAGATGAGAACTCACCTGGGAACTATGGAATTTTAGATCAGGCCATGGCCCTTAAATGGATTTATGACAATATCGAATTCTTTAACGGTGATCGTGAGTCCATAACGCTGTTTGGGCCCGGGGCAGGAGCTGCATCAGCTGGCCTCCTAATGGTGGCGCCGTCGACACGTAACATCGTTAAACGTGTCATAGCGCAATCAGGTTCGGCTTTAGCAGACTGGGCATTGATTCAGGATAAATATCGCGCTGAAAATACAAGCCGGGTGTTTGGGCGCTTATTAGGTTGTTCTATTGAATCCACTTGGAAATTGGTAAATTGTCTGCGTACTGGCCGCAGTTTCCATAAATTGAGTAATGTTGAGTTTCCACCAGATGTCGGTACATTTCCATGGGGTCCTGTACTGGATTACAATTTTACAGTACCCGGTGATGATTGGTATGATGGTTGGCGTGAAAAGGATTGGCGTTTATTAGCAGAGACGCCATTTAATCTTGTAAAAAATGGTAAATTTAATCAAGAATTACACTATATGACCGGGGTAACGACACAGGAAGCAGCTTTCTTTATTTCACAAAACGAAAGCTTAGCTCCATATTACGAAATTGATATGGATTTCTTTAACCAAAAGATACGCGAGCATGTGTTTCGTTATAATTATACTTTGAATCCAGATGGAGTATACGAGGCTATTAAATATATGTACACCTATTGGCCGGATCCCAATAACGCGACTATAATACGCGATCAATACATTAATATGTTGTCAGATTTGTATTACCGAGCGCCAGTCGATCAAATGATTAAATTGTTGCTGGAGCGTAAGGTTCCGGTTTACTTGTATGTACTGAATACGACGGTAGAAGCATTGAATTTACCAGACTGGCGTAAATATCCGCATGAGATAGAACATTATTTCTTAACAGGAGCGCCTTTTATGGATGTAGAATTTTTTCCGAAAAAGGATCATCTACATAGAAATATGTGGACAGATAATGACCGCAACATGAGTCATTTCTTTTTGCAAATATTTTCGAATTTTGCTAGATACGGGTAAGGGGTTTTAAATTCAAAAATCGATATGTGACTATCTACAATATATTCCAGAAATCCCACACCGCAACAAGTATTAGGCCTGCACTTTGAAGTTGCCTATCAAGGAAACTTACGTTATCTGAACATTAATACCACCTTCAATTCGTCGATTATGTTGAATTACCGGCAAACTGAAAGTGCATTTTGGACTCAATATTTGCCTACAGTGGTTGGCGTATTGGTCCCTACTTATCCGCCTACGACAGAATTTTGGTGGGAGCCTAAAGAACCTTTGCAGATAGCATTCTGGAGCATGTCAGTTATTTGTTTCTTTTTAATAGTATTGGTGGTCATTTGCTGCATTATGTGGAGAAATGCCAAAAGGTAAAGAATTAAATTTATAAATTGTTTTCCTTTGTAATCGTAAATATGTAACATATTTAACATTTTTCTTCCAGACAATCCGACCGCTTTTATGATGATGATGTATTTATTAACACAGAGTATGACCAAGACTCTAGAACTGTTGGTGTTGATAATGCTCACATGATAACCAATCAACATGGAGTAAAGCAACGTGACAACATTTATCAATACCGTGATTCGTCATCAGCAAAAACTTTAATCAGCAAAACTCCCACTGATACTACATCAATACGTTCTCCCGGTTCCTTAGCAATGACACAAAAGTCGAATAGTCAGTTATCTCTTAAATCAACCATATCATTCACGAAAGATTCCAATGGTGCTGCCACTACTTATACTTCTTCACAACCTACAGCCTCTTTGAGACCACCGCGTAATGCGATTAATACTACAACAGAATGTGTTACTAGTAATGGCTTGGCGGTAGTCGTACCACCACATCTTCCCAGTTATCCAATTAAAGCAACAGAAGAGGAAAATTTGCTGCAAAATCCTCGTGATCCGACAGCTTTGTCTAAAACAAGTGCACAATCTGAAATAAGTTATAAGTCAGCAAAACCGCTTACTTTAAATCGAACAACCACTCCAACGACAATCATTTCCACCAGCACAAACACATCAAATTTACTAACTGCACCTCTACCATATGTACCGCAAACCAAACCGCAAGTGCGAACGCAAGTTATTGAAGGAATACCACAAACATCGGTTTAAGAAATAACCGATAAATCTTTTTCCTCACCAACGAATTCTTCAACCTTGATGTACTGATCTGAGATACCCCAGATTCCATGCAACGCAATCTTTTTTTACTTGTTTCATGATTTGTTCGTTCACGCCGATATATTTATTTAGGATCGTGTCATTCGGTCAAGAGGTACACAAAATTGACGGAGAGCCTTCGAAGAAGGTGATAAAGAAGCGAACATCAAAAACTTTAGAACTGATTAACACTTTTAGTTCCAGCGGTCACCTTTTTTGTATTCCTTATAATATCGTAAAAAGTAGTCTCCTTTGTTGTTGTTGTAGGTTTAAGAGAATATGCCTGCTGCCAATACCAATAATTTACGTTATACTACTGTAGGGATAACTTAACGAGACTGCATTTTTTTTTAAATACACGCGCTATGGCACCGATGTGTTTTTGGTAGCTCGGTACGATTTTTATAACCGACTGATAAATTTCGAGACAAGTACCGGGGTTTTTTTTTTTAAAACAATCTTCTCAACGACTTTTATTCTTGCCGGTTTTGGTTCACCAATCGCACAATATTCGCTAAATTGTTGAGCTGCTTTCGGGTCATAAGCATAAATCCAAGTTTCATCGCCAAAAGTCATACATTTCAGATCATTATCAGTCATAGAAAGCATTTCTTCAATACGACATTGTTTTTCAAACTAACTTCAAAAACTTTGGAACAAGACAAGAAAACACACGAAACTAACCGAAATCACCCTTCAAAATTGTTTGTATTGATCCTTTCGATCTTTCGTGTCCTCCTGAATGAGGGTCATCTTCGACTGTTTCACTACCTTCATTAAATAGTTTGTGGGACTTGAAAATTTGTCATCTTGATAACCGTTCATCACCGCAACATTTTTAAAACATTCTTAATGCATTAAAAGAAGAAATTTATTTATTTTTTTTATAAAAAAAAGTATTCTTTCGTTCTAAAAATCGTTAACAAAAAGACTTTTTAATCAGAAAGAACACAATATGGCAAATTTTTGTGTCAGTTGTTCACAACTGTCATCGATATCATAGCGCGAAAACTATAACATCCAATCATTGTAACCTAAATTAAACAAAAACAGAAAAAATTGTTTAGTAGTTAAAATTCGTTATATTGTAATGAAAAAGGAATGCTTAGAGTTCCTTAAAATGAGTACCCAGGCCAGATACCCACCATCCAATATAGGGATAATTTTATATATCATGGATATCGAAAATGTGAATTGTATGGATCGTTATTATTTATTAAGAGTGAAGTCGTTGGGTTATCTCAAAACTTTAAGAATCTTTCATTCATATAATGAATCTTTCATTCATATCATGACCTCTCCGCGATGGTGGTGAGGTGAATATTGCGAAGAAGTTCTTTAACATATCGCCCTCTTTTGTTATCCTTTAGTTCATATGGTGACAATCTGTTTCATGTACACTACAGGGGCAATCCTTAGGATTATTTTTGCCAATATAGCGAGATAATCTTTAAAAATTCTAATTTTGTAGAATGAAGAAATTATATATTAGTGTTAATAATTATACATTTTAAGATTGCATACGAGAATTTTAGATTTAAAACAAATTTTAGGTTTACTTTGTTATATGTACATAGATTTCTTATTAGGTATAAAAACTTATGATAATTGTATGTAATTATGCAAAGAAATATCAACCTGCGAATACAAATCCATATCATCACAATCCTAGTTTTATTTGTCTTCTTTTAAGATATTTCAGTTTATTTAATCAAGACTATATCATTTTGCGCATAATAATGTGTTTGATGTTTTTTTTCATTTTTAAAATATTAAATTAATTTTTATATGTATATATGTTTGCGCAAAAATCGAAGTTGAAACCGTCCAATTATATTGATATTGTTTAATTTATGTTCGTTCATGTTTCTTTAGTTTTTGTATATAAAGTTGAGCATAAATTTCAATAATCAAAGTTTTTATAATAAGCGTTTTACACTGCATAAATAAGTGAACGATATATAATGGTTACATTTTTTTATAAGGTTTATAAAGAATATACATAAATAAATATTTTTAGTAATAATTGCATTTATCTATCTACTGTTTGTCCTTTGAAATATTATTTTATTAAAGACAGAAATATATTTGTGGTTAATAGAGGAGCCTGATTGAAAGTTCCACACTTTCGGCATTAAAGGAAGTTTATTAGGGGCAAAAAGATTGTCATTTTTTGGAAAAAAAAAAACATTTTTACTGTTTGAACTTTCTAGAATATGTATAAAAAAATTCATTACTCGCAAATCATTTTTTTCCATTAAGTTTCGAAATTTTCCTTAAGCGCTTCAAAAAAACACTGCTTACGTCAAGTGAATCCCTCTTGTCTTTTGACTATGTATGATTATGATTATTTCAAATCATTTTCAAACCGAAATATATTAATGTGACTTCATCGACACGAACGCTAAGTAAGTATTAGGCAGAAAGCGACACGAGCGAGAACGAGCGCATCTACAGAGGAATTAAAAGTTGAAGATGAAGTTTCATATATTTTTCTGCTTTTTTTTTTATTATTTCGGTTCACTTAAATTGTAAAACGTGCGATTTTGTTTTTGATATATGTAGCAAAAAAGTCTTTTGAGATCAAAAAAGAGAAGAAATAATTGAACTTCAAATAACAGTTTTATGGAGCTGGAATTGCGAACTAATAATGAATGAGTGGGGAAACTATAATCGACTGTGACAGATCTTTTGTATCCACCATCTTTATCTTAAAAAAAGATAAAAATAAATAAATTTCAATAAGTGGGTGTGGCAGATTTTTTCTATTTTTACAGCATACCGCACCGACATTTGCGTTGTGCAGCCTATAAGCAGTGAGAAAAACACTCAAAAAGCAGGCGTTTTTTCAGCTGTACTTATATTGTACGCATTCTCAGTGACCAATTTGGTCCATTTTCAATATCAACGTATTCGAACAAACTAAATGACCCTGAGAAATTTGGAGGCCACAAGCTTCCTTACAGAAGAGAGAGATAGAATTCAACTCGTTGAGGAACGACTGGACGAAAATTTGATCACTACTGACGTACCATAACAAATCAATTACTTTTCGCGATCCCGAAGTCATATGGACACAGTACACGAGGTGCAACATACATAATTTTAATTTTTTCCGCATTCGTCCCACCTAAATTTCCTCTCTCTTCGGATATGTAACAAGAAAGCGTTTAGTCTCCAACCAAATTTGTTAGAGTCATTAAGTCCGTCGATGCTAATTGTTCGTGTTTACACTATTTCATGTCCAATCTGTCTATCAAATATTTCTTAATATCTACTACCCACTCCTCATACGCTTATCCTCTATATACACTTATTTCTGATTTTGTTATTACTTTTACTAATTCTTTTACTTACGCATTTGATATATACGTTCATTTTTGCTTTGTTACTATTTCCACATCTTCTCTTGTTTCAGTTGCATTATTCACATATTTTATATATACATATGCATTTATTTATTTGTTAATTTCTTATTTATATATTTTGAACAATTCATTAATAATAATAATATATATATATATATGTATATTTTATATATCCCAATACATTTTGCTTGACTTATATATGCTTTCATATAATATATTTTGCTTCACCTATACATATATATGTTTTCATATGCTTACTATTCCATTGGTATACTGTCAATTTCATACTAAATAAATTCTATTAAACAAGCTTAAAAAACCGGTTAAAAACCGGTTTTTACCGTTAAGCTGTTTGCCAATGTTTTCATATTTTGCTTTTTCTTACATAATCATGCTGCATTATTCACAACCATTAATACTTAAAATTCTTATCGTGACGTAGGCACATAAGTTTTCTTATATAAAACAAAGTACTTGTTGTTCTTCTGTTGCCAAGTGTACAGACACACATTGATCTTGTCAAATAAGTTGTCACACACAGTTTCTTACTTTTATACATAAGATATAATGAATGCCATTTCTACTTATACCATGCACGCATGCATGGTATACTCTATCAAACACATATGCATATTATTCTATGACAGTGTTTATTCTATAAAAAAAAACATGTTGATCTTTACCTAAATGCACATGTTTTACTTTGTAAAACCGGTTCTTACCTTTAAAACTAATGCATATTGCATGAATATATTTAATATATATGTAATAGGTAGCAAATATATAATCTTATAAGCACAAGATATTGTACAGTGCCATACAGAACAAGTAACGGTACAACGATGTTGGTGGCAGCTATAAAAGCACAGCACACAACACAGAACTTTCTCACTTCTGTTACGATAGTCAGAGAGGTAAGTCACCACTCGGTTTCGCTGACTAAAGAACTATATGGCTGCCTCAGCTTGCCCACTGTCCCTGAATGACTGGAGGGACTTTATGATTAGGTGGTAGGCTGGCTCAGTTTAGCCGTTATCCCTGAATAACTCTTTGGATAGACGGGACTGAAAATTGCTGGGAAACAACTGAGATTTGGTGATTTCCAATTATCACTATTATTTGTTTTCAGGAAACGCGAAACAAGTCAAAAAGTAATTCGGCAACGCTCGAATAAAGTAAAAACGTAAATCGGTAACACGAGAATCAAGTTGAAAATGTGAACATCAAGTAACTCTGTAATGCAATTATTGAAAGAAGAAGAAGATCAACCCCTATGAGAAACCACCACATCGCTGTGGTGCGTTTAGTCCTTACCGTATGAATATTAAAACCAAAATTCTATCGATTGCCATTCCATAAAATCAATAAAATAAGCTAAAGAAACCGACTTCCTGGAAAGAACTGGATGATACAGCGACTACAGCGTTGCATGTCCAGTAGCAAATGGTTTGCCACATATACGACACTTTCATAGTTTTTCGATTACTTTCGTGCATCTGCATCCAGATCAGAACTACAAAAAACTGCAACTTGCAGGACGATCATACGTCCTGTGATTCTTTTCCCTCGGCTTTAAATTTAGCACTTACATCCGGCTCTATTATTCGTCTTCTTTACTTATTCATTTCATCATCTAGTCCGCTGATAGCATCGAGCGCTCTAATTTTGCCCGCAAATAACTAACATAACTGATAATATTAATAGACCGAGTAGCCCTGCTTATGTAGCAAAGGAATTTCCTCTCACTGGTAATGGTTACTCTAAATTGATGAAAATAGTTGACAACCCTCTTAACAACATGAATGATGTTAGTTTCTTTTTGAAATATTTTTTTTCTCTAGAACTTTCAACTGACAAGTTAAATTACTCTGAATTTTTAAAAACGAAACACTTTCTTCTTGAACGTCCAAGAAGAAAGTCATATAAAAAAAAAATTTGAAAAGAAATTAAAAATGAAAAACTAAAGCTCGATGAAGCGCAAAGCCGGCTTCTGTACCCTCTGCCAAGGCGGAAATGACATTTCCTAAGAAGCAGTCACAGCTCGCGATTCATCATTCTTCTCATTCATCATTCTTCATCATTCTTCTCATTCATCATTTCTATGGTAATAGTAAATATTGCGTGCGAACGAGAAGATTCTTGATTCATCGCTGTAGATGCTACCACTCTGTCAGATGATCCACTAACTAAACACTCTATAATTTCTTTAGCTGATATAATTCCACGAGAGAAATATATATGTTTTAAATATTAAATATTTAAAATAAAAAAAACTTGTTTGTCTTCGAGAATGATACCAATGAAACGGCATTTTGTTTTAATTTGGTTTGGCATAATAGGTATGGTATGTATGATTTGTCAAGCGAGTGCATGGTTAATAGCATGAAAGTCAATGGAAACGGTGAGACAAATTGCAAAACACGCTGGGTCTGCAATTTTCATGTATTTCCATTTCAGAACGAGTCTTAGACAAAGTCAAAGCAGTTATTGGAGCTTGTCCTTTCTGACGTGTGCGGGGCCTTTAGAGTGTGTATTGTTGGAGGAGCAAAATAGTTTGTAACAATTTATCGACGATAAATCGGGAAGAATTCTTGTTTACTTTATACAATAGAAAATCGAAGTATTTGAAAAGTTCGAAATATTCAAGGCGCAATAGGAGCGGCAGACGGACTGTAAAATAGACAATCTTCGCCCGGGAAAATAGACGTCAGTATGTCAGTCAGTGGATGCAAGTTTTAATTCATATCTTAAGGAAAACAGTTGCCGATACCATATATACCACAGCAAAACGGGGTTGCAGAAAGGGTCATCCGCACTCTCATCGAAGTGATGGTACACGGAAATGTTCAATCTAGTTTATGAGCCGAAGCAATAAACACAGCTATATACATTAGGAATAGAGTCCCTACAAAGCAACTACAAACAAACCAAACTCCATATTTTTAGAACTTTTGGTCCATATGTTGTTACCCTATGTAATATTGTTAATTTATTGTTTGGAAGGAGATAATCTGAAAAGTGTTGTTGACGCAGAATGGGGAGGAAACTCAGTAGAAAAGAAGTCATGTACCGGCTTCGTGCTCTTATTTGGCTTCGTGTTTTTATGGTGGATCTTAAATAAGGGTCTAGCTGAGAGTCTTAGATGAGAGTGTAGAGAACAAAAATCGTTCGCAGTAAGTAGTACGGATGACGGGTATATCGCAGCTTCATCGGCTTCTAAGGAAGCAGTTCATTAAAAAGGGAACCGTATCTGAAATAGACGCTTTGAAAGGAATGTGTCTGTCATCCTACACATCGAAAATCAAGGGGCGAAAAAATTGGCTGAAAGCCAGGCGTACCATAAGCGACCTAAACGTATAGTCACCACGCTTTCATCATTTCCGGGATTTGATCTAGAAGAAAGCAGTACAGTTTGAGTAGTGTCGTACTCTGTACTGTTTCGACGAAAAATTTTTTATTAACGTTCATGTAAAACGATACTCGTGTCAAAACTGACAATGGACATTTTACGTGATAACGTAAAAAGATACTTTGCTTTAAAAGTTCGTTCTGTTAATTTACGTCGCGTTAGTATTTTCAAATTATCACCTTCTCAATCAAGCGCTATTTATTACTTTAAGATTTTACTTCCTAGGGAAAATTTGGAAACTTTGTTACTTAAACCTCTGTGGTCAAAAGAATTCCTAAGAAAGGAATTTACTCCCTAGCACTCTTACGCTTACAAAGTACTGAATTTTTCCTCAGACTCGGTGACTACCATCACTAGAGAAACGTGGATTTATTCTTGGTGTCTAGTTTTTAATCATAACAAGCATAACAAGCATTCGCAATAGAAGAAGACTTAGTCGTCCTTAAATGCTTGCCAATGTTAGGTTACCGCTAAGAAAGCCGTAATGGGGGGAGCAATAATCAACAACAGATTAGAATTTAATATCCAGCTGAATGCTACTACCTCGATCAAAAGAATAGGTCGAAAAAGATTAATGGCAAATATAAGAGGCCCAAGAAAAGACCGCATACTCCCGCTGAGCGAAGTACTAAATTCGGTAATGTTATACAGGAGTACTATATATGGTCCACAATTATCAATCTTCTTCTTCTATGTTAGAAAATTTAATCCAATACTTAAATTAACTCCTCTTAATTCGTTTTTGTTTTCTTGTTGACTCTTGTTTCTTATTTTTGTTTTATATTTCTTTACTTTTAGAGTTAGAGAGAATTGTAAAATTTATGCATGCAGTGTGTTAATGAGATACTAGAAAAAAGTAAAGGAAGGAAAGTAGGACAAAGTGTGTTACTTTGTCTTTATCTTGCTATTGTCATTTAAATTTTCCTTAAGCTTGCATCATTGTTGAATCGGTCAATGCCTTTTTGTATGGACAATGTCAAGGGCAAACTGAGAGGCTCTCATACGTGGACATATCACTTAATATGATCCTTGTAGTTGCCTTTTCATCCTTAGTTTTCCAGGTATTTCTTTGTTTAAATTTGCATTCATATGTTGAGCTCTAAGAGTAGCACCTGATGCACATTTTTTAATTGTGTGTCCAACAATCGTGATTGCGTTTGTAGAGTCTTTCTGTGTTGAACGTGGAACTCATCCTGGTTTATTTGTAACAGAAAGTAAATCTTTTTTTTTCTTACAATTAGATTATAGTTCACAAATTTTGCAAAATTTATACTTACGGCTGTATTTTGGCATTTTCATTTGGTTATGTTTGGCAAATTTCCTAATCTGGCGAAGCCTTGACGGCAAAAGTCTCCAAATATCAATTTTGCGCTTAAACTGTGTTGTTGGTTTATGTAAATCAGATTGGAATGTTAAATAAAACATGAAAGTATTATTTTTAAGTTTTCATAAATGAATTTTTTGAAATGTTTTTATTAGTTTTCTTTTTATTTGTTATACAATATAATTCAAAAAATTTTTGTTTTTTCTTCTTTACAAAAAGACGTTTATTTGAATTCGAGAATGAAAAACGAACCAGATATTTGCGACTTGACATAAAAAGCCAGGCAAACGCAATTGGTTTGATATATTATTGAACACATTCATTTCATTTAGGATGGCTCCATCTAACGCGGTCGTTAACTTTTATCATCAAATTCTACAGGTACAAATGATTCGGTAGTCGAAAGCATACAATGATTAAATTCGATGATTTTGACCTTCCTCTACTTATGATAGCATAGGTATTATTGAGTTATTCATTGTATAATCGTAGAACGTTCAAAATTACATTTTCGACATTCATTATTTTGTTGTTTGATTTTTA
This sequence comes from Glossina brevipalpis, assembly GCA_000671755.1. Taxonomy (NCBI): domain Eukaryota; kingdom Metazoa; phylum Arthropoda; class Insecta; order Diptera; family Glossinidae; genus Glossina; species Glossina brevipalpis. The sequence goes on along the minus strand of KK351065.1, from coordinate 70,002 downwards.
AAAATATGCTGCCGAAATTCATCGAACACTTTTAGAAGCTTATGGCGAGGTTGCTATATCTGTATCAATTGTCAGTTTGGGTTTCAAAGGTTTAAAAGTTGTAATTTTGATGTCAATGACTAGAAACGGCGTGGAGAATCAAAAAAGTTCGAAGACAACGAACTGCCAGACTTATTGGACGAAAATCTATTTCAACATGCCGAAGAAATGCATGCAATGGGAAAGGTTCAAAAGCAACGATAATGACTCAACGCAGAGGTTTCATTGCTTGCCAGGCAAAAGCAGAAGAATTTTCTATGGAATACTGTGGAAAAGTGAATCCACTACGACAATCGTAAACGCAAAAAGTTTTGGGTTAGTTCAAGACAGCCATCCATATCACATCGAAACGGAATATGGTAGCATCAGTAAGATGTACAGTATTACGAGCTCCTGAAACCTCATGAAACTTTTACTACAGGTGTCTAGGTGAACAAATTGGACGATGTATGGTTGGAAAAAAAGGTCAACAATAGCGACTAACTAACGAAAAGTCATCCTTTTGCACGAACACGCAAGGAGTTCATTCGTGTATGATATGGTCGTGATATGATGGCAAAGCTTTTTGCAAGCTGTTCTTCGACAAAAATAAGAAAGTATCGCTATGGTATGAGAAGTAAAATGTGGAAATCACTTTTAACTGATTTCTAATCGATATCTAATTATATTTACTAAGTACAAATCTTTATATCTCTACTTAGAAGAGTATTTTCCCAAAAGTAGTATAGAAAACAGTACACGCACTTAACGTTCACATAAACCTAATTAAGAACATCATAATTGATTAGCTTTATCTGTTTTTATTTACACACAAAATTAATTGATCAATTAAGATATAATAAGAACTTTCATACAACATAATAATATATATTATAAACCTTTGTTTTATCTTCTAAACTCATGAGCAAAATTTTTCTTTTAACTCTTTCATCCGTAATAATTAGGCTTCATTGCATTGTTTACCAAAACTTCATAGGATGGAAGACTTATTGCATTGCCGTTGAAAGCAATATCCAGGCATTGATAAGGTGGGCGAATTTTACCAGGTATTAGAGCGCCTCCATAAAATGAACGGCCGATATATAAAGGCTCACCGTTGCCGAAATGATCAACTCGAACAGCACCTGATGGCAAACCATTAACAGAAGTCACCCATTGATAATGATCACCGACTAAGATTTCAAAATTATTTTTAACGATTTCTTGACCGTCATGCGTAACGACAGCAGCCGAACGACTTAATAAATAATTGCCGGGTAAAAGTTTGCCATTGTGAAAAGCACGACAAACATAAACAGGAGACGTGAACAGATGACCGCTTAGCACACTATTTTTTGGTAAAGGAGTAAATGGAGTCGAAATAACCCACTTGTCAGGATAAGAAGGTCGATTAAATGCATTAGCTGTACAAGTTTGCGGATAAATCGATAATGGAACCAAAGGAGGGGCTGTTGCCAAAGCATAATTACTCGCATTACTTAAGTTTGTAGAAGGTAAGAAAGGCATAGGTTGTGGGGTTTTCGGATGAAGATTATCCATGGTTCGGCAAATTTCTGACTCATCATATTCCACTAATATTTCATAATTTGTTAAACGTCTCTCGCTACCTTTGTAGGGTATAAACAAAGCGCGATGTATTTTAGATATTTTACCGACTATTAAAGAATTTTCAAAATTTCCACGACCCACATACAAGCGTTTACCAGAGTTTGTATCATTGCATGAAACAGCGTTTGCCGGTATTTGATGATTATTGCACCTAAGCCACTTCAAATTGCGACCGCACAAAATCTCTACATCAACTTTAATTATTTCTTGGCCGCACCAAGAGATGAAATTTGAATGTTTTGCGGGCACAATATTAGCCACTAGCATCTTATCATTATGCTTAGCCCGGCCTACATAGATAGGACAGCCGTCAAAATCATTGCCGCCAACTATAGCATCACGAGGCTTCACGTCGTTAAATGTATAATGCTGCCATCTATAACCTAAAATTCAAAGCTTAGAGGTTAAACGAATTTCCTTCTATTTCTTTTATAATTCACAAAACAAACCTTTAGTTTCTTCTGTTTTTATTACAGGATATAACGATTTAGCTACTATTTCGCTCGATTTTACAGAATTATTCACTAAAATCTCGTAGTGATCTAAATTTATTTCTTGGCCGTTGAAAAATATTTGCAAGCAGCGCATGGATGGCAACACCTTACCCACTATCATACCATTACCGTATTGAGCACGACCTATTAAAATCGGTTCACCTGTTTGTGAAAAGCCAACACTTACAACATTGGCAGGCAGCCGATGATCAACAGTAGTTTGCCAGACGTAGTCATTTGACCCAATCAAAAGTTCGCAATAATCATAGACATGCTCAACACCGGCCCAGGACACAAAAGCTTTACGTTGATTAAACAAAACTTTAGCAGGAAGATGTTGTCCTTTGTGGAAACAACGACCCACATAAATAACGGAACCATTCGTATCAAAACCACCCACTACAACATTGTGAGGTATTTCGTTCTCAACCAAGTTAAAGGGCAACCAATTATTAACTGAAAGTAAATAATAGTGAAAAGATCATTTAGGACGACAAAAAAAAAACAAAAATGAAATAAATAAATAAAAAAAACTTTGCTCATTAGTTCTTACTCATTGTTGTGCTGTTATTACTTGAAAAATATCTCCTTCAACTTAAGATTCGCCACTTAGCTAACTAATGTGTGTTTAATTTCTTAGAAATTCCTTTTCAAATCGATGATTACTTATTGGAATTTGTCAGTATTATGAAAATTTACTCTTTTATTCTTTAACGTTAATAAACGATTGAAAGAAACCTAGAAAAGACTAAAAAATTATGACTTTAGATAAGTAGCGATAAGAAGGTGAATCAACAATGATTCATTAGTTGACAGTCTCACTATATAGTTGACTGCTTTATATTTATTATATTGTTTTGAATTATTGAGTATTGAGGACTTTGATATTCGCCAACGGAGAAAGTTTATCATTTATGAGTTATTAACTTTGGTATCGTTTTTGGGTTGAACTGTCAATTTAGTTCGAAACGTTTATTTACATCTTTTTTACCATCTTAAAATTGCAAAAATTAATAGACGTATGGACAGACTATTCTACTTAAAAATATTTACATACCATATAAGGTTACTTGTTTTCTTCAAGATGAAAATGGAACGTGAAAGTTAATAATAACTCCAATCCTAAATGCAATTGATGTGTATAAAAATTGTGGTTATACTTTACATGCTTTTCGTATTTCCATTAATAAATATACGAAGCAAGAGAGTATACACTAGATAACAACAAGAACAGAATTGAATTAAAAATTTTTCGATCAGGATAAGAATTTTTATGTATTTAGTTCTTGTTCACTGTCCGTTTGTCTCTCGGCATTTTTTTTTGTCATTCTCATTCAAAATTTGCTAAATTGAAACTTGCCATGTACATATATATGTTTGAAAACAGTTTGAAAATAATTTAGATCCGACCACAATCGTTTCGAATATAGACAAAAACGAGAAAGTCACAATTCATAACACTCGTAAAGATGGACTTGATATATAGATGACATCCGACCATAACCAAACTTAACTTAGGGCTAAAGTCGGAGAAGGGCGATTCATAAAGTCCGAAATAATTAAAGTGTACACATATAACTTTAATTGATAGTCAGAAATCAAATTTGAAAATTGAACAACCGTACTCATAGTAAGCAAAAACCGACAACTTATAATTCATAAGATTCATAAATATTGAGATAGAAAATTGAAATTTCACACTCTTAGTTACTGACTATGCACCAGATTTGCAATTGCAGCTGACACGTTCGCCTGTATGCGTTCTTAATATAGAAAACAATTAAGAAAACTGTGCTCGACTGTGCAGAATCTTTTACACCATTCATGAGCTTTATTTTAAAAAAAGGTGAAAAAAACCTCAACCTTCTAATAGGTGGACGTGGCAGATTATTTCCATTTTAATGAAATATCGGCGAAAGTGTTATTTGTCTGGTTCATGAGTAGTTAGCAAAAGACTCAAAAAGCAGTATCATCTTCAGCTTACACTACACTGTAGGTGTGTCCTTTGGCCAATTTGACCCATTTTTTATACCAATGTACGTGCAAGAACTTTAAATGTTTTTGAAATTTCATTCGGATATCTTAATTTTTCGATCGGAAAAACAGTTATTGCAAATATTATATAGATAGGTAGAAAGACATATGGATAGATGGACGGACGGATACGTCTAGATGGGCTCCGATTTGATATTGCTTAAGAATGTATGCAACTTAGGAGATTTCTGTAGCTTTTTTCTTAATGTTACAAACGTTTTCACAAAAAAACACAAATTCAGTACTTTGTTATACAGAGCGGGCGAGATCGGTTCTTTCCATTTTTTAACCCATACTAAAGGATATATAAATGCGGAAATTTTTATAGATCTGCCTACTGTGGTTTATGGGCAATAAGTGAAAACCCCAACTTTGTTTTTCTTAAAAGCAGAGGTATTCTCAGTTTACATTTTACCATACTTTAAGCGGTTTGGCCCATCTTCAACACTGACGAGCGTGCAAGAATTTCTAAAGTTCCTGGCAAATTTAAAGGCGATATCTTCATTGAAGAATCTTTATAATAGATATTACAGAGACGGACAGACGTAAATACGGACAGGGGCGGGCGTCAGACGGATAGACGGACACGTTTAAATCGATCCTAAATTTAATGCTGATCAAGAATATACACACTTTTTGGCATCTCTAAAGCTTCCTGCTGAGTGTTGCAAGCAAAATGACAGAATGAGTATGCCTCCGTTTTTCGATGAGTAGAAAAAGCTGAAACTTACAAAGGCTATGTCTCTAGGCGTTAAATATGGATACCTGCCGTGTAGGCTTAACACCACCCTATCCAGTGATACAGGGAGAGTGGTAAGGCAATGAAATACGAATATTCAATATCCCGACAATGATGAAGGACTATATAAAAAGAGATAGAAACTTGAAACATGGTGTATAGATTGTTATTTGGGGGTAGTATAAATTAAAATGAAAGTGGGCGTAAGTCGCCAATTGCGCTAAGCTCATAATAAAGAAAAAGTTATAATTTATAAATCGCCTTGATTTCAAGTTCTATGTAAATTTTAAAGGGGACCACAGTTTAAGTGAGAATAGGAATTTGGCTCTACTACAAATGGATCCGTAAAAGGCAAAAAACTGTCATACGGTCTACATGAAGGCAGTTTAAAGCTTAATATAAACATTTTCTAGAGCGATTTAAAAAGTAGATAACTTCGGTTAAACGAATATAACGTTTTTACTTGCGTTTACTTTATTTCCAACGATTAGCGAATTTAAGAAAAAAAAAGTTAAGCTGATAAGGAATAAATAGCAATAAATAAAGATATTAGAGCGTAAGGCTTGCTTAAATGAATTAATATCTATTTTTCCCTCTCCTTTTTTCTTTGGTTCGATAATTATAACCGCACATTACAGACATATCAATGAGTGTAGAATTAAGCCAAACTACCCTCAAAAATTTATAATTTTCACCAATTGCCTCAGCCTTTACATTAGATTAACGTTATCGCAAAATTCTTATGAGTCTACTGCCTATCATGTGTTGTAGACAGATGTTATTCATTATATATATATATATAATATGTATTTATATACTATATATGTTTATTGAATATATTTACATATATATATATCTCCATATTCATGTATTATTTGCAAAAACACCTAAATTGATGAGACAAACTATTTTGATTTCCACAGCATGTTGCAGGCCAAGATGAACTGGAGAAGTGTTTGTCTTTAATAGAAGAAAAAAATATTTAAAATAAAATGATTTCATGAATATTCCGCTTTGATGTCAGTGTGGATGGCTCTCGCTTGGAGTTGTCGTAGTAGATCCACTTTTTAACGCCAATGACAATACTCCACAGAAAACTCTTCTTTTGTGACTGGCAAATAATGAAACCGCAACATGGAAACGATTCGAAATAGCGTTTGCTGTTAATTCATAGCCGTTCATAGCCTCCTTTTGGATATTTCACATCACATATAAATGTCTAGAAGCAATTGATTCATCAACTGCTAAGTTGCTCAAAAGTTCTTTGAGAATTTGAACTAAGTTTTCGTCTAATAATGTCTTGCAATCCATTGTCTTCGAACTTCTTTGGTTCTCCAAGATGTTTTTATCATTGACATCAAACTCACTACTTTTAAATCGTTGAAACCACAACTTACAATTGGGATATGATAAAACAGTATCACCGTACGCTTCTAAAAGTGTTTGATGCGATTTAGTAGCAGAGTCCTTCAAATCAAACAACAAGAGTAATGAATGTCGAAAGTGCAGTTTTGAGCGTCCCATGATTAAAGTTCG
>KK351065.1:18810-62803 GCA_000671755.1 Glossina brevipalpis | reverse complement strand
AATTATTTAATATTATCAGCTACTAATCAAGACCGTCACCTACACCTACCAGCATAAATCTAAATCTGATAAGAAAGAGAGAGAGAGAGAGGATTAGTAAAAAGTATAAACATTAAATTAAACAAAGAACTCATCTTACGCACCCTGTGTGTGTTGAGCAACACGAAATGTTATCTATTATCACCTTTTCTATAGAACTTTTTCTATCGTTCTTATCTCACAAGGTATTTAGATAATTATTTTTAACTGGAATTGATAATAGCTATCGGTTTTTGTTTTTTAATATTTCTACAGCTTTTTCGTTATAATAAACACTTTATATAAAATAGTTTGTGTACAGAATTTCAAGACAAAAGTTGTGAGCAGTAATTAAAAGTAACTAAAAAAAAAAAAACTTTCTTCTTTCAAATTTTTCTTTTATTAATACACAAAAAAGTAAACGTAAAATAAATATTATGGGTAAGAATAGCCACTAATCTTAGGCTAAGTATTACAAATTAAAAGTTTTAATTTCATTAAGTGTTACGTACAATTCGCTCTTTCTTTCTTATCTGCTTACTGTAAACAGAGTAGTAAGTGTGTTACCTTTTAATTAAGAAAAAAGTTCTTTATGATATAAATTTCTAAAAATAAAAAAAGTTTAAATTAAACAATTTTCACTTTAATTAAAACATCAATATAAATATTATATATTAAGTGCCTATTTATGGGCTGAAGATTTTTTTATCCTAATGTCTGTGTGACCTCTTTATTGTTATTATAATATTATTTATTTTATTTAAGGGCTATCATCTATACGATAAGGCTAAAATCTATATATAGTATATAGGTGCGTACTATTTGCACTTGCACGATTTATCTTGGCTGTCAAAATAAGACAATTATCCCTAAATTCCTAACACACGACAATAGTCATTATAAAGAGAAGGGGAAGAGAGAGAGAGAGAAGAAAAAAAGCCAAAAGTGAGAACGCAATATGTTCGAAAAGTCAGAACAATTTAATTTTTCCGCAATTCTAGCCTTCTTTAGCGAATAGCTTCACGTAAACGAGGCATAACGCTCATTCAATATTCCTTCTCAATAATCGAGCCAGGCGGAGGAAATTTATAGCGCACGATCATACAACAATCGAAGAAAACTATCGACATCATCTTGATTTCTTTTCGGTCGGCATAACTTTAGCTTGATATTCGCTCAATTGATCAGCTGTTTGCGGGTCATACAAGTAGATGCAAGTCTCATCTCACGTAATGATAAGTTTTATGACCGATTGATAGTTAAAAATCATCTCCTCACAGATGTTAACTCTTCTTTGCTGAATTAAATCAAAGCTTGTAAATATCGAAAAAAATGTTTGTGTCGTACAAAACCAAAAGCAACTGCGATACTATGATGCGATACTTGATACAGATGTCTCTCACAGTGCTTTTAGAGACAATAGTATAAGTATAGAATGCAATACGAATTAGGTATTAAGTACATTAGAGTGTCTTTTTAGCGATTATTCAAATCTTCCAACACTGTTGGTCCCCGTCTACAACATTCGATGCTAGAGCACTCCACACTTGTATAGCATATGTAAAAAAGCATCATTCATATATTAGGCTATCGTGCCTTATTTGTATTATTTTCATGTATCTATTGCTAGTCGAGAATTTTAGCTTTTCATATAAATATTTAGGCTGCCCGATTAGTAACAATTTTAGGCATCAGTTGTGCTATACTCTCTGTTATATCATGTTTTCAAGGCAGATGACTAGAAATTGCTTTACATAGTCTGAGACATGATACATTCGCTTTAGTTCGTAGATATAACGAATGACATTATTTACGGTTACTTTTCATTTGCTTAGCACAACCGCCTCACAATTGCTTCGAGCTTATTTCAAACGGTGTACAGCTATGGGTTACCCATAGTGTATATGTGTTGGCAGTAACACAACTGACATGGTTTTCTCCATATTGGTTTTGAGTTAAGTCGTATACCTAAGTTTACGGCTGCATTAATACGTTGATTCGGATTAGTCTTAATTGTTACCATTAGATTTGCTTGATGGGCTTTTGGCAATGAGAAATTTGCATTCATTTAGCCCAGAGAAGAAAATGCATCAAGATACTTCACATTTGCATGGTTTGTATCTTTGCTAAAAATTTCTTTGATGAGTTAAAATCTGATGCGATTTAAAAAAAAAAAAACAATCTTTTTCTCACTTCTAACAGCTAAAATTGAAAAATTATTTATTTATGGAAATTTTTATTTTACAGTTTATGAGCCCCGGGAAATAGACTTCAGTGCTTCAGCTTATTTTATAGCATAAGCGCGGACTGTATTTGGTGCATTTTCAATATCAACTTTCGTACAAAAATTTCAAATATTTCCTTCCCTTTGAAGGCCACATCTTAATTTTTGCGGCCTGGAGAATGTTTACAGCAGACATTACACAAAGCGACGGGCGAACGGACGGACAGACAGACAAGTCTAAATCGATTCTAAATTGGATGTTGATCAAAAATATATACATATACATTATAGGGTCTCTGATATTTCCTTCTGAGCATTACAAACAAAATGACGATGATTTCGGTTGCGGATAAAATACAAATGTAAATGAAAAACTAAATCACGCCTTATAAAAAATATTTTAAAAAAAATTTATTGCCACTGTTCATCATAAACAGTGCGCTTATGTTTGGACAAAAATTACAATATACAAACCTGGTTATACATGTCCGTCTGTCCGTCCATCTGTGTGTTATGTCTGTGGTGAATATTCTGCTGCCCACAAAAGTGAAGATATCGGTTTCAAATTTGGCAGAAACATTGGAAGTTCTTTCACCGATTGTAATCCATGTCTAGATTATAAAATAAACTAACAGCACATCTGTTTTCTGACTGTTTTGCCCAGTACTTAAAGACTGCCTTTAAAGGTAAATTTCGGGCTCAACTGTTGTTTGTGTTATATAAGTATGCAAGTGAGTTAATTTGAAACTGTGAGTTAATCTGAACATGTTTCAATATATACTTCGCTTACTAACAATGAATTCTACTAATCTTTCTCTGTTTTACCTCTCGTTTATATGTTTAGGATTATATCTCAATTTTCACATTCGAATAAATAAAATATATATGTTTTGAAACTTATATTATAAAATAAGAAATTCAATTAACACTTAATTCATTTTTATCGAAATATTAACTTACAAGAAGATTACGATCGTTCGACCTTCGCTAAGCTTCGATTAAAACAAGTAAATTATGAAATTCTCTCTATATAACGAACGAAATAACGACTTATTGATATTATTCTATTTAGCCTAACACACATTTTTTTCTTTTCTATAAGTTAAGCTCTTCGTTGTGATAAGACGGTTGGATAATCATTCAAATACAATAACAAATTAATTTCCAAACATTTAACTGATAACTAATAATGCTTTAGAATGATAGCACGTAATGAGAAAATCTTTTCTTAAATGCTTAAAAAAGTTAAAGATTTAATACACTTTTTATAAACAAATGCATGAAACGTAATTGATGAAAAAAAAGCGTTGCAGCAGGAAACATTTATCAATTAGATCAGCGCACGTCAAATACGAGAATATTAGAAATTTGTAGTAACGTTACACGTTCATGTTATTCCTCTTCGAACTTTGATTAATTTTATGCTCCTGTCACGATAATCTTTGGCTTGACATTGTTTGCGCAGAAGTCGCGTGATATCGCACGATATCATACGATGAAGGACGATACAAACTTTGTCGCAAGTCCGTTACTATTCGTTACATTCATATCATTATTGTAGCGAATTAAAATGCTGTTTATTTGCTGTTGCAATTATAAAAATCAATTCATATTGAGCGAGTCGGGTATACAAATTTCTTATAATATCGGACAATTCGCTATTACATCATAAATCTATATATAGTATAGATTTATACTCGAGAGATATGTAATCTCTTTATAGTTTTGAGGGCTGAATTCAATACAATTTGAGAAGAAACTCAAGTACCTGGTTAATGAACTTTATCACCATTTCCTGATTCAGCTTTTCCACTACTCTAGTTTCCAACTTGTTGCTTTTCCAACAGAAAGTAGCTTAGTTTGCCTTTCACTGTCCTGCTTTTTTTATCAACCAGCCGATCAGTTTGTATTTGAAAAAGTTGTCATTTCGAAAAAAAATCATAAAGTCACAAAAAAATTTTCTTTTTTTTTTTTTATAAATTTATCAGATGGATTTTAAATCGCCATACATCAAAGATACAGCATTCGAAATAAATAATTTGATGGAAGGTAATGAAGTTGTATAGAAGGCGATTGTGTGATTGAAACTTGTACATTACTTTTGTTTATAAAGAAAAGAATTCACGTTAGTTTGATTCATATGAAATATAAATGCTCTCTTACCACAGTTCCATAAATATACTTTTCAAAATGATCTAAAAAAAAAAAATTGAAAACTAATTTAATTAACAAGTTTTCAACGTCCGATATCGCCCGGTAAAATTAATTTTTTCATACGCAATTAGTTACAAAAGTAATTTTCAAATAACTGTAGGATGTTAGACCAATTGAAGGCAGAATTGTGTACATTTCTAAAATGGCAGATGTAAGAGCAAATAAGTTTCCAACTGCTTTTGATATAAATATTGAATTAAATGACATTTTTTTTTTAGAAATTTCTTAACATTCGTGCAGATAGAAGTTTCAAATTTTAATTTACATGTTATGAATATGAAAATTTTAGAAAAATCTCTCAAAGATGCGTTATACAGATTACATTTTAGAAAAAATGCAGCGATTTGCTGTCGGATTTGTATTTCCTTTAGTCAGACCAGATGAAAAAGAATCACTTAATTAGATAATGAAATTTAAGGAAATTTCAAATGATGGACATTTCATTAAAACAACTACCAACTATCTGAAATTAGTTTAATGGAAAGACCGCGTAGAATTGTAATTTCTTTTTCAATCTTTTTTTTTTTCATTTTACGCGGTTACTTAATGTATAAAAGATCCTTTATCACGTCCTAAGTTATTATTTTTACTAAAGTCTACACAAAAGCAGAATATTTGTCCTTTTATTTCATTTTTAATAAAAATTAATATATTTTTTTTTTAAAGAAAAATCCCTTTAAAAAAATTTAACAATTTTTTTATTAACGAAAGTGGTGTAAGACCGTTTATAATTAAAAAGAGTTATTTCATTTAATTATTTAATTATTTACAGTTTATATTACAATTCCTCAATTAATTTACACGTAAACGAGTTTCAAGTGCAATATATATATGTATATATATATATATACATATGCACGTGCAAGCTTTAACAGGCTTTAATTATTGTATTCAATATGAACTTTCAATTCAGCTCACTTGAGCCGCTAATCTCTCTCTCTCTCTTCCCCTTATTAACTTTTAATATTTTTTTTTATGTTTTTTCAAATTTCATTTATGGAAATACAAAAATATACCAAAACCCCGTCCGAAAAAAAATGACTCTCCCAACAACAACAAAAATAATAACAATGAAAAATTAGAGCATACCTGGATTTCCACTAATGTGTATGAGAGTATGCCTCAATTTGCTATACATGCTGGACATGATGTTGATGGTGATGCTATCTATGTGGGTAGAACTTTTCATAACGGCGAAATATTGCCAGCGAAAGTTATACCGAATAAAAGAACGGCTTACGTTGCTTGGGGCGGTGCAGAGCATGCAAAACATGATATAGAAATATTGACAGGACATCATTATGGTAAGAGTGTATGCGTAACAATAATATGACGAGAAGTTTTGAAAAAATATTGAATAAAATCATTTTTTTTTTTTTTTTATTACCTTAGTATGGATGCCGTCTAGCGGTGGCATTGTTCCATCTAATGCTGTACGAGTAGGTCATACAACTGACGGTGAACCACTGTATGTGGGTCGTGGTGAATGGTGCGGAAGTTTAACTCCAGGCAAGATTCAACCATCACATGGTTGTTTGTATATCCCTTTCGGCGGAGCTGAGCATAGGCTAGAACAATACGAAGTCTTAACACAACCGGAGACTTGGATTTCATCTTCGGGCAATAATATTGTACCTGGCACCGTTTTTGCTGGAAATGATACTGACGGTGATGAAATTTATGTGGGTCGTGCATATCATGAGGGAGATTTGTTGCCTGCTAAAGTAATACCTACTAAAGGTTGTGCTTATGTTTCTCACGGTGGTCAGGAACATATCAAATATGATTTTGACTTATTGGCTGGTTATGGTTATGGTTGGGTGGCTGATTGTAATGGCGGTGTACCGGCGGGATCTGTAATGTGTGGACGTACCGCTGATGGCGAACCCTTATATATTGGTCGTGGCCATTGGGGTGGAAGCTTAACACCCGGCAAAATTCATCCATCACATAATTGTCTTTATATACCATTTGGTGGTCAAGAGATACGCATAGAAAATTATGAAGTTTTAGTTAGATCTTGAATCATGTTTCTATCATATATATTAAATATTTTACGTATATTTTCATGAACAATAAGAATAATAATTAATAAGAATTTTAATAAATTTTTTTTAATGAAATTAATAAAAAATGAAAAATTTAATCTTTTAATAGTTGATTGTCCTCTGCTTATAATTTCATTTCGAAACATTCATATCAAATGATTGAAGCAAATGTGTGCTACGTTACGCTAATGCATACGAAAGCTTTTATTTATACTAAATTTTCCATAAATAAAATATTTTCGAATTTTTTTTGTTTATATGATGGAAGAGGGACGAAGCTTTAATTCCCATTAATGCTCATAACAATGCACCCCGTTCAGGTATCCTGACAGAACCGAGAATATAGGATATCCGAAGCTTCCTTATGGGTGTTGCCCACATCCTTAGATGAAAAAAATAAAAATATTGTGAAATTTTTTGACTAAGTCCAAAGTCCAGGTCTTATGCACATTCTTATCACCAATAACTACAAGTAACGAGCGTACGGAAAACAGCAAAGGTCAGTAATAAAGTATCAATATTTTCAAACATATTTACTATTATAAGTTAGTAATAGAGAAATTTAATGTCGAAAAAGAACGCATACGAAACAAGAATGCAACCAAACAAAACTTTGCTCTGAAGCAATTAAGGCAATGAGTTGAAAAAATGTATTATTTATGCGGAAAATTTTTAAAGAACACATATCCTTCTGAAAAATGACAATAAAGTCAACGCAGTCAACGAGTCATTGTCAATGAAACCGTATAGATCTGGACCTTCGCGTTCGGCACAAAAATTAACACATCATTCAGAAACATCGCTTATGAAAAAACCTATTGTAATAATCAAAGCTGCTCATCGCTGGGGAGACGCTAAACTCAAGAAATGATTATGATCTTCCAGAGCTCGATTTTCTACATCCAAATTTAACCTTTTCTACTTAATGTCTGATACCTGAAATCTTGCAGCAAAGCTTCGATAAATTAACAATACCCACGATCACCATTGGCCATTATCGAATGTCAGCGTGAATAGAGCGCAGTACAATATTGTTTGTTAGCAGCGCAACTTTACGAAAACCCTACACTGTAGCTGCAACCAAGCATCGAATAGTACCGAAGACTGGCCAGACCATGACAAAATGCAAAGCGTTAACAATTAAGTAAATCCATGAGTGTTTATACAGAATGAAGTGTCGTTTATCAAATACGAGGTGCATTAATAAAGTATTTTTGTTTTCTAAGTTAAGGAGATCTCATTTACTCATAATTGGATTTTTCATTCCGATTAAATTGATTTTTCAATCGAATACAAAGATTCTATTGAGAAAAAATCGAAGAATTGAAAACTAAAATTTGTACAATTTATTGAGCTAAGATTTAGGCAGAAGTGGAAAATGATCTGTTCTTTAGTACTTGTGTGCAACAAAATTTTGCTAATTTTCCAAGCGAACTTAAGGAAGGAGATGAGAAAGATTGAGATGAAATTATTCTTCTAAACAAGTACTATCCAAAGCAGGTGGTAGTGGTCTTGTTGCTCTTATTTCTTTCATACCACTTTCTTTGTTTATTCATAATGAACTGATGGACATTGAAGTCTAAGCCTTAGCGTTAGGGATAAGCTATTCTGACATCTATACCTTTTTTCTTACAAACTCTAATCCAAGTATGTCCTTAAAACACATCTGTTAATTTCAGATCGTTAACGTATTTTTACACGCAAACGACAAAAGACCGAGATAACCTGATTATACTTCTTCGAGCCCACTGACGCACATTTGCATAACTATGGCAAAATAAATAGCTCGACGTAGCAAATATGTACCATTGTATTATTAGAGAAAACCCAGTTTAATAAACCGCCCATTAGCATTCAAAATGTATTTCTGCTGAAAAAGACGCAACTCACAAATTTCATCAAAAATCACCTCAAATGAGAAAGGAAAAAAAAATTAAGCTTGAAATAGCCAATATACTCATTGAGATACTGTGGGAGTAGTGGTAGGTTGAAAGGTCCGCCTATATTATAATTGATAAAAACAATGTTAATAAAAAATATGTTAAAACCTTCTTTTGATTTTTGTATGATTTTCTATAAAAAACTATGAGTCACTTTGCGTCATTTCATTTCGCATCGTATTTTTTGCGAATAGTATATACGACAGAAAACAGAGTCTTGGTCCCCTGACTCAATTGCCTAGAATTTTATATGACTTCGATTTGCAAATATCTGATATCAAGAAAACTTTAATAGAATTTTTATTCATGCAAATAGTGAGAATTGAAGACTAAGCAATTACACGGTTTCTAATTAACACGGTGTCAGAAACCCAAAAATACCCTAATAATTCATTAATACTTATATTGCAAAATTTCTTAGCTGCCCTCGTTATTTATTTAATTCTCTCAGATTATACTCGACTTGATTTCAAATTAATTTTTATTTTTTCTTATAAATTACAATATAATTTATAATATAATTTGTAATATAATATATAATATAATTTGTAATATATTATAATAATAATAATAATTATTATTATAATATTATTATTATATATTATTATAATATATTATTATTAATAATAAAATTTATTTATAACGACAAATTATAATTATGTAAAATAAAACGAAAATAACTGTTATAAGTAAGTAGTATTTCTCATCACTGTCACCATGGATTTGATTCTGCTTCTTTTCCCTTTGTTCGAGTATGCGATTTAGATATTTAGGGCATGAATGGGAATGTTGGTGAATGTCAGCCGCATAAGCCTTAGCGTGCACCAATATATACGAATTGAAGAAGTCGATTCGTAAACAAAAGGGCTGCATAACGGACGCTGAAGGAGATACCGAGAAAATTATAGTGGAAGAATTTTGCTAATAACTTTTATTATTAATAATAATTATTAATAATATTCTATTTTAAATTATATTAATAAATTGAATTAATAAATTGTATTATTAATAAAATGTTGGGAATTTTATAAATTTCTTAGTATGTGCTTAAGCGTCCCTAATGCCGCCCTTTACGAATCATTTCTTTAATTCGCAGGCATTCGTGCGCACAAAGATTTATACGACTGCCACATTTACCAACATTCCCATTCATGCCCTAAATATCTAAATACTCGAACAGAGGGAAAAGAAGCAGAATAAAATCCATGGTAGCAGTGAAGAGATCTACTGCTTCGCTACTAATATCTGTGTCAAGTAGACATAATGATGACACTTTTGAACCGAAGTATTGGATATAGAATCGTCGGCAAATTTATCATTTTATTCTTGCTCGTCCCTTTCTCAAGCATCGCTAATACAAATCTAATATCTTTCCATTTGAATTGTGGAATGGAGTTTTCAAGCCTTCTATTACTATTGCATTACATCAAATGGAGTCCTGGTTAATCCTTACAATTCCACAAATAGAACTTTGGAAGTAGTAAGTTCGTCCTTCTGTGTATAATTAGTTAGAGCATGGTCTTTACTTCAAAATGTGACCAAGCCTTGAATTTTGTTATACGTATTCGTATAAGTTGTTGGAAATGTTTTATAAGCAGAGTATTTCTTGTCATGCTTTTCTAATAGTTTTTATGCTGCTTTTATTCATTCCGAATACTTAAGTACTCCACCAACAGCGAATTGTATGAGATAATATTTCTCGCCAATTAAGACGACAATATTTTTTCATATGATATCTTTGAGATCTGGCAAACATCCCAAGTAAGTTGTCATCACACATAAAAGAATAGATTTTCGCAACATTTTGAAATTAACGGAAACACCCTGGTTCATTATCTTATCCTTAAAATCATCTTCTATTGTTACATTGGCGATCCACAAATTCTTTTCCGTATTCGGGTCAGCTTCTAGACATACTTATTTAATTGTATTCTTATGTAGCAAATAAATGGTACCTTTATAACAGATATCACAATTGTTCAATCGTAACTGCTCGGAAAACCCAGTTTTATATTTACCTATTTCCTTACAAAGTGCAACATGAATTAGCTAATAATTATGTTAAATTTTCCTTTCAAGTTTTACTTACACTTCGCTCTCTTCCTGGTTATCAGCAAAGTTGGCCCTTGCGTTAAAATTTTTCAACTTTATAACTTTGTCTGGCTTCACAGTTATGGCGTTAAATCCCAGCAAACAAAAGTACTTCGGCAAGCTTTCAGCAAAAAAAGTCTCGCACCCAGATAATGATAATAAAAAATACACAGAGTATTTCATCCAATTGATGATGCAAAAACATTTTTTTTTTAAATCAAAACATTGCAGGCAGACTACCAGATGGTCGGCTTGGCTACCTGATATTTATACAAAAGGTCTGCCATGGTCGAGTCAGGTGCATAGTTTGCAAACGATAATTTGGAAAAAAAATTAACGATTACAATTTAAAAAAAAAAAACTGAAATGGAATTTCCCATTTCCCATTTTTAAAAGTACGACCGCTTTAGTAAGTTTGCAGAATATAAATGAAAATTTTTGAAACGTTAGAATGATTATAAACGACATGTAATTCGTTCATTCGTTTAGAGAGCAAGCGTTGAAAAAACTACAGTAGCAATGAAACAAAGTGAAAAAATTAATAGTAGAATAACTAAGCACTCAACGTTATGTAAAGTGGAAAATATATATTTTCAAAATTATTTTTTTCATTTTTTCTTTTCAAAATAAATCGAAATAATTAGAAATGATTGCTACGTGAAATGAATGAAAGGTTTTTCTCTTAACAACAACTTCCAGTAAAATCATTTAAAATTATTTTTAATAACTTTTTCGATTTCTTTCTTTCTTCATTTTTTGTCTCTTTGGTTTTTTTTGCATCACTACAACTTATATCCAGTACAACAATAGGTACAACAACGATTAATGGCACATGTTGGTGTAAAAGTTTGTCAAACTATTTCTCATGTTTAAGAACAGTAACGTTAAGTTAATTTCCACGCCCAAAATTTGACATGACATGAAATAAACATTCATCATCGAATGACTCGAGGGCTTGATCGTTAGGTTAATTTTTGCTCTATATTAACGGCATGCGTTTATTACTGAATTATATTTAATTATAATCATTCTAGCGTTTCAAAAATTTTTTTTTCTATTCTGAAAACTTACTAAAATGGTTTAAAATTTCGAAATGTGACACTATACCGAGCAGATTTGCGAAGCACGCTTTATAAAGATGGATCGAAAGGTGACAACTGGCACCGACTGAGCACTATTCTTAGTACGACCGTCGTTGTCACTAGTTGGGCCCTCGAATTCTCTACTGAAAGGAAGCCCGAAGGCTATTGCGTTTTAGAATTTAACATCGAAGAAGCGAAGTCGAAGCAAGTTATAAGGCAGAAAAGGGATATTAAGCTCGACGAAAAACTTTATTTCGCTAGTGATGAGGAAGGAAAGGCACAAGAGAGCAATGCTTATAAAATAGCATTAATAAAGCTTGAGAAGTCAATCCTCTGAGAAAACAATTTGATAATGGGTATACATTCACTGCCCACTTGAGATGACTGTTGCAAGCCTGGAAAGAGAAGTATTTACTTAACACGATAAATACTTTAATTACGATGGAATCATCTATATGTCGGATGGTAAAGAACTTAAAAATTTTTCTGTAGCAGTCTTAACAGAATCCTATTTTAAAAGAAAATTTGGTAAGAGCAGCTAGTTTTGGCTTGGCTTCATAAAAGACAAAGATATCGATGCGGACGAATTTATCTGGTTTAATAACTTCGATTTGACTAAGGACGGAACAAAACTAATATATGAAATCCCTGTCCTCTTATGTAAATATAAGGAACGTGTTAAATATATAAAAGCTATTCAAGAGAATCATTTCTGCATTCACATGGATGGGTTTGTCAATACACACGCGATCATTGTACACTTATCATTAAAACCGGATACCCAATAATTTGTAATGGTCAAATTACAGTTATAATAAATGAAAGGATTGGCGACTGCGAATTGCAGAGGACGAGAGTTTGTACAAACGTTTTCACACTCAAGAGGTGGATTCCTGATGAAATGAGCGACGAAATTGAAGAAGACGCGAAAGAAACTAGTATCGATTACGACGAAAGTGTAGATCAAAAGAAAAAAAAAAATAATGCAAATAAAAAGGTAGATTGCAGTGGAAAGTACTACATAGCCGTTACAACAATAACTTTGACGTCACTTTACTTAATTATATGTTGTCGTTGTTGTGTATTAGTCGCTTATCAAATTTGTGTGTTTTTGCTTTTATAAATTTCTTGTTGTTATTGAATTTTGTGAATTGATTTCGGATTTTTAGCCATTTTTAGAAATGCGGGAGAGAAGTGAAGGGACGTTGGTTCTCTCTCTCCCTTCTCTATCGTTCCTTCTCTCTATCTCTTCCTCTCTCTTTACTTATTCCTCCTTCCTTGCTTCTGTCTATCCACAATTCCTTCTCTCTGTATTTCCTTCTACATCTCCTCTCGTGCTTTATCTCTCTCTCTCTCTTTCTCTTTGCTTGTTCCTCCTTCCTTGCTTCTATCTATCCAAAATTCCTTCTCTCTCTCCTTCCTTCTAAATCTTCTCTTTTGCTCTATCTCTCTATATATAGTAACAGGATAAGACAAAAGAAATTGTAATTAAGCTGAAATGAGGCCAAGTGTTACAAGCGAGAACTATGAAATTTTACAATATTTTGTTCAAATTGCCTTCTTTCCTGTCAGTATGGTATCACTTTTTATAAGCTTTCATTTAACTTCCTTTGTTGTCGGCATGGCAGCACTTTTTGGGTATCGTAATTTCCGGTATTTTAGACTAACTGATCTTGATAGAAATTTTGAACACATCTTCAGATATGACAACAACGCGATGTGCAAAAAAATATTTTGGAAAAATTTTAAAATTGCGGCCGGAATTTGACTCGGGAGGCTAATCATGTCACTTTTAAAAATGTGAAGATAAATTCGAATTTAACTTGCAAAGACATATACCAGACACATGAAGAGAACCCTATAAAGGTCTTAGTATAGATCTGTACAGTAATTAGCGTCAAGTTAAGTTTGAATTTGGAAGCCCTAGTCCGTATAAATTAAGATGCTTAGGAGACTTTTGTAAACGCCATGTGAATTTGTATGAAAGAACTTTTAAAATTTTGATAAAAAAATTTAACTGCTTTTTTGATGAATTACTGTTAACAAGCTTTGTGGTTACTGCGACAAATAAAAAATTTTCATTGTTCCAACATCGCGCTACTTCGTGCGATGGGGTGAAATGCAAACTATCCCGCAAAACTGTTGCTATTTGTTAGTATTAAACAAAAATATAAATAATGATAGGAAATTTAAGATAATAATAATAATAAACATAATTAATTTTGTAAATAATTTAATAAAATTAAAAAAAATAAAAATATATTAAGTAAATACTTAATATTACTTCAATAACATTAGAATCGCATTACAGGACAAATTCACATCAAGTGAGAGTAAGCTTTTTCTTCTGCGTCAATGATTTAATTTTTTCAAGCAGTAGTCTTAAAAGCATTATATACATGGACGGGTATTTTTCCTGTTCGCAATGTCTACAACCTGTGTGTGCTTAGATACTTTTTTCTCATTTTTTTTATAAATAATTTTTTTACTTAATTAACTTGATTAATTGAAGTAATCCCCATCTAAATGCTCAGTATAGTGGTTGTACTTGAAATGATGATAATTTTGATTTCGAACTCAGTTAAATGCTTTTATTAATATATATATGTATATATCAATTTTATATTTTCTTCGGATGCAGCGAAACGTAAACAAAACGTTTGCTGACATTTTGTTGAAAGTAATAGCGAAGTTAGCGTTCGATAGTTAGTTCTTGCAAAGCCTCAAAGTATTAAGTTTCATTAACAAAGTTCGATTCATCCAAGTTTATGTGTGTGTGTGTGTGTTAATAAACCTTTCAGTATAATTTTTAATTTTATATAATTTTACTATCCATCTAATGAATATAACATCATTAATAAAAATGTATGAGGTTGAGTGTTACAATTCTATTATAGTTTTCATTTCTCCCCTTCAGAAGTTTAAGAATTGCTTTTTTCAGAGTTTTAATAAAAATCTTTTTTTCCCTTTAATTTTATTAAAAATTAGCGACAATTTTATTTTCCACAAAAATTAAAATGCGTTTTTTTTTTTTTTTTTTTTTTAGAAAATATAAAGGAGATCCGTTTTATTTTTCTAGACATTCTTTTAAAAGTTTACTATAAAACGAAAGATTTCAACAATTCGCATAAATTAAATTTATTTACAATTCTATCAACTTTTCACCATTCAACGAGAAGAAGAAGCATTTTGGAAACCATACATTCTATCCCCATATTTAGGTTAACCTTTTTCATTAAATACTTTAGTTTACAACTTATGATTATTTGAACAGCTTTTTATGTTATTTATTCATTCCTTTTCTTTATCAGTCAATTTAAAAAGTTATGTTTGAAAATCCTGTCAACTCGCAAAAAATTGAAAAGTAAGAGTAAATTTTTACGACTTCTTTAAGTCCATCAAATGTGTTGGCAATCGCGACATCATATGGATTGAAAGTCGAGCTTAAATGGGTAAGAAGAGAAAGGCATTTTCGAAAATTCTGTTAATTTTTATAAATGGCTTCCCTGTGAGCTATTATTAGTTGAGGTATTTTGTTGATTACATTCGCTCACCATTCCTCGCTCAAACATTTTTTTTTTATTAAATTCTTTATAAATTTTTATTTTAGAAAAAGGTCAAATTTCCAGAACATCTCTTTTGTCCAAACTTGATGACCGATCGGTGCATAATTGGATGCGCGCTAAGATAGCTACTATACCGAAATTTGCTGTACAAGCTGGTTATGACACAGATGGTGATCCTATTTATGTAGGGAGAGTTAATCGCAATGGTGAAACGTTTCCTGCCAAAGTGATACCCAGAAAACGAAGAGCTTATGCATCCTGGGCCGGTGAAGAGCATGTAATAAACGATGTGGAATTGCTGAGCGGTCATTACTATGGTAAGTTTATTTACTACAATCAGATTATATGAAATTCAAAAAAAAGGAAAATTCTTATTTATTCGTATATTAGCGTGGATGCCTTCTATTGGTGGAATTATCCCACCCCATGCTGTACGTTTAGGCCGTACGAGTGAAGGTGAACCATTGTATGTAGGTCGTTGTGTGTGGAGAGGAAGTTTGACTCCCGGCAAGATTCAACCTTCGCATGGCTGTTTGTACTTTCCTTTTGGAGGCGCCGAACTCCGAACAGAGCAATATGAAGTTTTAGTACAACCAGAGACTTGGGTTGCGTCTTCGGGCCATGAAATTGTGGCGGGTTCAGTTCTAGCTGGTAAAGACGCAGATGGTGATGATATCTATGTGGGCCGTGCATATCATGGGAATAATTTGTTGCCTGCTAAAGTCATACCTAGGAAAGGCTGTGCGTTTATATCATACGGTGGTCAAGAGCATATAAAACATGAGTACGAAGTTTTGGCTGGTAATGGCTATAAATGGTGGGTGACCGATTCCAAGAACTGTTTGCCAGTTGGATCTGTCATTTGTGGACGCACTGCCGAAGGTGTGCCGTTGTATGTTGGTCGTGGTTATTGGGGTGGCAGTTTAACACCTGGAAAAGTTTATCGTTCCCATAGTTGCCTTTATATACCATTTGAAGGGGAAGAAGTTCGTATAAAAACATTTCAATTGTTGGTTAGACCTTTAGTAGTTTTTTAAAATAATTTTTCTTTCATAAATTCCAAACATATTTTCGTGGATACCAAAAAAAATTTTAAGAAATAGTGGAAAAATTGATAATAAAAAATAAAGACAATAATAATAAATTCTTCTGAAGTTCATTAAACATTTTTATATGCTTATGTTGAAGTCTGCTTCCTATATTTACGGCAGAGCCGTTATCTTTCTAATTCTCTTCTCTTTCACAATTTCTTTTCCTAGTCTTCCTATTCAGCAAATGAAGTGAACATTACTGCATAACAAACTTAGGAAATAGTTTTATGCTTAAGCATACGAATCCTTTTGTTTATATTAAATCTTGCATAAATGAAAATTTTATCTTATTTTTTTCACGTTTATGAATGTCTACATGTTTTACTGCACTTTATTTTTCATTTTATTGTTTATTCACATTTTTCTTGGTTTCTACTACCCACCATTTTTATATATGTATAACTCATCAGCTTTCTCTTTCTCTTTATCTCTCATTTTTTATCATATTATAGATTGTTCTCTCTCCATCTTAATCTCTTATTATAACATCTGTTAAATACTCTCTTTTAATGTAAGTGAGGAAAAAGAAAACTCTTCTTAATTTATTTTAACACACTCTTCTAACATCTTTCTTTCTTATGCTCTTTAAATTCTGTTGCCGAAATGCTACATATTCCATAACTTTATTATTCTCTTCGTGTATGTTAAAACCAAGCGAATGGCGTTTTTTTCTTTAACATAATGTTATTTGATTTTATGTAGGCGGAGTTCATTTATTGACTCTCACACCACTTATGTAAATGTTTAACAATTTGACGAATCAACACTCACAGCCGAAGAGTGTTCGTTTTTTTCATTGCTTGTAAAACACATTCATGTTTAGGTTATCTGTACATGTAAAGTATTTTTCGTTTTTTATACTCTTTTTTTTTTTTTTTCATTTTTAATGAATGTTTTGGTATTTGATGGTTTCAGTTTTCGTTTTTTTTTATTGTTTTATTTGATAAAATCCATATATAAATTAATTAACCAACCAATATAAATACATAATTATAATAAAAATTTATTAACGATTTCTCTACGTAGTAAAATAAATTAATATTTCTTTACTTTATGAAGCGTTTTAAGAAGTAAAGGCCCTATTGGCTTTTAACCGTCGGTACTTTTAATTAAAATTTTCTTTTCGAGTCTACGAACAAGCACCAAGTAATTATCTTTAACTTTTTGTAAAGTTTAAGAGAATATTATGTATTATATATGTGTATTTAGAGAAAATTAATAAATTTCTTATATAGTTACTTCCATTCTTATTTTTTGGTTTTTTTTCTAATCAAAAAAAGTTCTGATATACATTTGAAATTTTCGTTATTATATACTCTTTGACAATTTGATAAATTTTATTTAGAACCAAAAATAGTGAAGGCCTTCATCTGATGTGACTGATTTAGTTAATTGATTTTTCTAACCCATAAATAAATTTTCTTGACTATATTATATATATAAATTAACATACGTATACATCCAGTGTATAATATAATTAATTAATTGCGGCAAATCTATCGAATATCCTTTCTGTACGTATGTAAACGTGATTATGACGATTTGAAGGTAAGCAATCTACCTAAAAGATGTGTACTTATAGGTTAATAAAGGTTTATATAAATTTTTTAATTTTTATTATTGTATTTATTTGTCTCCTTTAATGTGAATGGTATCTTATATGTACATATACATAATTCAAAATTCATATATAACAATTAAGTAGTTGAAATTTCGTCGTTTTTTTTTATTCATAGTCACCCAGGAAACGTCACACAATTCCGCACGTCTGGAGCATCATGTCGCTTTGCATTTCTTTATAAATTTTAGTATTTAGTTTTAGTTCTAATTCTTTTCTTCGATTTTTTATATGATGCCCGTAGACGAAATTATTATTGGCGTTATTTTTACCCTTTCAACTTTCCATTGCCGCTTTATAGGCATAATCAACGGTATATATTTACTTATTTATTGTGTGTGTTTTTCAATTATGTTTTCGTCATTTGTTATAAATATACCAATAGGGTGAACGATTTTTCGGTTGATTGTTACTATACCTGGTCTATAGTGAACTATCAATTCTTCAGATAAGGTCGTTCTATAACGTTTTCTGGATTATGTTTGTAGGATAGAACATCTATGTTGGCATTATATTTTTTGTAAACGAATTATTTTTCCAATATGATCATGCTTGTGTTTGTCCATTCTGATGTAATAGAGTAAGTGTCGTTAACTGATATTCCAAAAGATATTTATCGTTCAGTATTCCTCTTCTACAAGTTTTCATGTGGCTAAAGTTAATCTCTCTACGGCTGGTTTTTGATGGATATTATAATTATTATTATTATTACTATTATAACCCACGGATGGCGAGTGGCATTTTGTTACTTTTTATTTGTAATGCCCAGAAGGAAACTTCGGACAGAACGTATATTACGTTTTCGGTTAAATCTAGAATCGATTTAAGCATGTCCACCTGTCCGTCTGTTCATCTGTGTCATGTCTACAGTAAACATTTTCGCAAAAATAAAAATATCAGCTTCAAATGTGGCAGAAACATTAGATGTTGTTGCATGCATGTTGGCATTGAAAATGGACCAAGTCGGTCGAATGACACGCCCATAGTTTAACATAGACTAAGAACACCTCCGTTTTCGAATGCAAAAAAAAATTGTGTTTTGTGCCTATTACTCGTAAACCAAATCAGTTAGGTTTATAAAAATTTCCACAAATATTTCACTAGCTATCCCGTGACTCTTTTTAATTTTACGTATATTGCAATAATTGTTTTATTCTATTGAAGCATTGCTTAGAGCTTTTTCACAGCAGATATGATTATGTTTCCTTTAGTTTTTTTAAACCTTGTTACTTTGACTTCTTTCAAACGCTTTATAGAAGAATTTTTGTTAATTAATTAAAAAAAAAAAATGTTTATGTCCAGCACGTAAATAAACCGACACTTTTTCTTACTTTACAACAGCTGGATAACTATGTGACATAAGAGATGTAGGAGTTATTGTAAAACTTGTGTATAGTTGTGCTCAAATAAAAATAAAAAAAAAACGATACTTTTTCGTCAGGTAATGTTGTATTTAGTACGGTAAACATCACATAAACCGTTAGTAATCAATTGAAGAAAAGTTGATATTAAGAAGAAAGCAGAGAACTTTTTTTTAAATTTCTTTTTTACAATTTTTAAGTTTGTAGTAAAAAAGATAAAAGTTTATAAAAAGTTTTAAAAATTTCTATATGTAAGAATATATGTTATAAAATTTGTGAATGGACTTAGATTTCTTTTGATTATAAAGGAAGAAAAAAAACGGAAAAAAGTTATTCATTTTTTTATTTTACTTCTGCAAAGGCCGGTATAGATTAGAAGTAAAAATGATTGTTAAATAATCAGCTTCTATGATTCGAAAAGAAGTAGTAAAATACAATAAAAAGACAAAAAGCGCTAAAGATAAATATCTTATTTAATAATTCAGAAATAGTAGAAATTCTTTCGAAAAGCAATTAAGGTTGTCGGTTCGCTAGTAGTAGTAAAAAATATAAAATTGTAATTTTAAAAAAGTGATATCATTATTTGGAATTCAAGACAGAAGAAATCATTTAAACAGATACTTAGACGATGTGCTAGTTTTACCCTTAAAATAGGAACAGAAAGAAAAATGAAACCAAGAAGGCTCGAGCTATAGTAAAGATGTCAACTAACACTAGCGAGCACTACTAAGTCAATAGAAAGTTAATTTCTATTTCGTTTCGCTCTATACTTAAATTTATTACCCCAATAATATTTTGATAAGATTTTACTTACGTTTAAAGACTTTTCTTTATTATTACTTAAAATTTTTAAAGATTTTCTTATTTGATCTTAGTTGTGTTAAAAAAAGTTAAACAGATTCTTTTAACAGAAAAGTAATACGTACAGGGAAAGTTAAAACGATTTTTGTAAGCAAACTTTTGGAAAGAAATTTACTGATTACAACTGATTTTGTTGTTTTGATGTTATTATGTTATGATTTACGTACGTTTTTTTGGACTTTACTTCTATATATAATTTATTTCTTCTTCACTTTTTTTTTAAAATTAAAAAGACGAAAACCTTATAAAAACGAATAAAAGCGTCCAAGGACTCGTTGGAACTTTATGAAATAATAAATCCAGTTCCTTTAGTGAAGCAACAAATAATTGTAAAATGAATATTTCAGCAGTATAATGGCAACAACACACACAAATGTATATAAATATAATTCATATACATATATATATAATATGACCAAAATGTACTTCTCTCTATTGTGCTTGTTGTCCTTTTCTAAGCTCGTGCATGTTTTTTCTTACATTTTCAGTGCCTTCTCCTTTTATCTCCTTGCCGTACTTTTCTTTCACTGAAACATTTAAAAGGAGTTTTTGAAGAAGAAGCATGGAGTGCATGATTAAAATTCAGTTCCGGTTGGTGACAGAAACTCAAACTCTAAGAACATAACCAAACACATTACCTTTTTTCTTGCCAAACAAAATTCTGGTTAATAAAATTGAGATAAAAAGCAAGAAACTCGAGAACATGTTTATCTGAGTTCCACCGGTGCCCTACAATGGGTAAAAAAGCCTATGAAGTAGGTAAAGTGCTGTGAAGTAATCTTCTAAAGAGATTGTTTACAATTTTCAAATGAATTTGAATATTCGCCATAAATATAATACATGACTAGAGCAAAAGTTCCTGTCTATCATCAGTTTTCGACGTACATTAGAAAATGATTATATACTTAGCATACATATGTATCAAATACTCAGGAAATTATGGTTCGCAAAACTTCCAAAAGCTTATCACTAATTTTCAATTTATAGTAGAAAATCATTGTATTCTTCACGTAAATAAGAATTAAATAGTTAGGAAACTATAGTTCGAAAAAGCTCGAAGATCCTACGTATTATCAGTTTTCGACCTATAGTAGGAAATCATTGTATAGTTAACGTAAACATGTACGACATAGTCAGGAAAGCACGATTCGCAAATGTTCGAAGATTGTCTATTATCACTTTTCGACTTATAGTAGACAATGATTGTATACTTAAAGTCGGGAAATTACGATTCGCAAAATTTCCGAGACGCCGTTAATAAATATCCGAGTTGTAATAAAAATAGACAGATTATATTAGTAGATGACGAAAATATTTGTTAAAATCTTAATCTGAAAGGTCAAAAATTCCAGAATAATTTTTCAATTTTTGAATTATAATAAAAATTTGCTTAATATTCAGAGCAATTATTTTTGAAAACCTTAGAAAATCAGTAGATAGTAAGATTCTATTTACCCCTTATAGTTTCAGCATAGTAGAGTGATTTTGTGAAGTATTAAAAAAAAATCTGAACGGTTTCCACACGAATGCCTTGGAATATAAATGTACATAAAATGTGTATCCATAAAGCAAATGTACTTTTTTCGAAAGTACAGTACGCCTTTAGAAAATCTGTACTGCCGTTATGACTGCCGGTATGCTCTGTTCTTCTTATTCAATAGTTAAAGTAAATGTATAATAAGTGCAATTTATGATTTCAAAAAGAGAGAGAGAGAGCGTTTTCGAAAACCTCCCAGTGTTGTGAAATTAGATAGGGGGAAGCAATGATTAGATTTTCATCTGGTCAGCAGTTAGTTTTGAAGAGAAAGTTTATCTTGCAAGCGTGCTGTCTATCTGTGTGTGTCAAAAAATTCTAATTATCTTAAAATATTTATTTTATATTATCATATTGTGCGTGCGTGTGTGTGATTATGGCGTTGCCTATAGCTAATTTATCTTTTATTTACTTATGTCAAATACTTAGTAGCAGGAAAAGTAAAGATAAACAAAAGTTGAATAAATTTCTATAGAAATTCTCTCTCATGTCCCC
Organism: Glossina brevipalpis; assembly: GCA_000671755.1. NCBI lineage: Eukaryota > Metazoa > Arthropoda > Insecta > Diptera > Glossinidae > Glossina > Glossina brevipalpis. The sequence goes on along the minus strand of KK351065.1, from coordinate 40,660 downwards.
TTTTATAGGATTTTTGTTGTATTATCTTCTCAAGCGTAAGACTTTATATGTGCAATTATTCTATAACACAGTTTTGTCATTATTTATGTACCCGTTATTTAAGTGAAAAGAGGAAACACATTAATGACCACACGTTTCTTAGTTACAATTGAGAGTAAATAAATCTTATCGTTCTCCATAAGCGCGTATAATTATTTCTCTCTTTTTCACTTTCATTGAAATACTACAGATTTTTGCTTTGTTTAATGGCTTCAGTGCGATTGTGTTTGCGCGTATAAATGTAGATGAATATATCTTGCTATGGCAATTTACTGTTATGCTCTTGCACGTAAACCTATATACGAAATAAATAAATCAATGAATGTGTACTCGAGTGGGTGGTGAGTTACTCTCATATGTATGTTGTTTTAATTAGTGGTTTCTTTAGAAAACTGAGGATAAGAAGATACAAAAGGAAATAAACACGCACTCCCATAGACGCCTACAATGAAGACGTAGACATGTATTTTGCGTTCTTTTGTTTTTTTCTGTCGTTTGATGAAAGCTATAACAGTTAATCAAAATATGTATCACACAGTTGCTGATATATATTTAGCATACAAGTGAGGAAATATGTAAAAGTACAGTGTAGGGTAACTTGTAGAACTTAAGTACATAAGTGCTACGTATGTGAATAAATTTATGATGTATGAAGATTGGTCTTACAATGTTTTCATTTTCGAAAACATAACAAATTAATTCAATTAATTAAATTAATTTTGGGCTTAGCGACAGAAAAAATATTTATTTTATATATTTGCGAATGCTTGAATGTTTCTAGAGAACATTTGCAAATGTAAAGTCTGTGAAGTGTTTATGGATTTTGATTAGAAAATTTGTAATAAGTTAACTTATAACCAATTAAAATAATCTGCGTAAATAAAAAACTGAAACGACTGCTTTTGAAGCAATGTTTCATTGCTGTTGGATGTTTTTATTTTCTTACTCATTCAATAATTCGTAGAGCATTTCAATATATCTATTATCGTTTAACAATTGCTAGCCATGATTTCGACAAGCTTTCTTTGTCATATCTTCCCCGCTGTAGAATACTAAACTTCCTTATAATAACATCTTCTCTTCGTCATTTTTAAGTATTTTTTCTACAATCATTCTCGAAAAATGAATTAATTTTGGATATGTTGTTGCATATTTGGTTTATTCGTCATTTCAAAGACGAGAATTGGAAGTAAACAATAATTTTTTTACTATAAGTTGTTGAGTCTGTCAGTCAGTGAAACCGTTATGCGTTTTGTGAATCATATTTTTATAATGAAACAATTAATTCAGCAAAAAGCAGAATAAGTGCTCATCTGCATCCACTTCGACAGTCAAGCTGCTTTAGAGGACCGTCTGTATAGTCAATAGGGAAGCTCGAACTACCATGACAATTCCGGATGTTTTCTGTGGCGTGCCAAGGTGCGATATTAAGAGGCTGATATCACGATAAGCAGCTATTCATTGAAAGCGTAGCGCAGGCAATTAAAAGATTTATAAAATCTCTTAGCATGGCATGGAAGTTGTTGGAGCTACAAACGAGCGAGATAGGGCTGGTCACAAGCTTCTACATGGGTAATAAAGTTGTCGATTTTTACAGATTTTGTGAAGGGGCGGTGGAAACGTTCCATCTTGTTTGCATAGATTGCGAGACCATCTGCAAAATCAGACACCAGCTTCATAACTCCACACACAGTATGCCGGTACGGACCAAAGAAAGTGATGCTATTCATAAAAGCGTTAAAGCTTGAGGGCTGGTGGTAAAAGCAAGTAAAAAAGATCTTATCTAGGTTGCTGAACTTATCTAGTTGCTTAGCATAGATGTAATGGCGAATTATGGTGCTTACGCGAAAAGAGCTCAGCCATATATTAATATGGATGCCAAAAATAGCGAAATAAAAGATGTAAGAAAGAACAAACTATACGTTGGCATAGTTAGTTGTAACTGAAATCTATGGGGTCTACGCTAAAGACGCTCGGTTCTGCTCCCATATTGAGAACAAAAATATACTTTGTCGTACTTGTAGTATTGTGGCAAGTCTAAGGATATAAACAGAATAAGTTGAAACGTACGTTAATTAGTCTAGAAAAGGTCTATGTTGGACCAAGCTGTAAAATGTAGCAAAAGGAACTTAGCTAAGCTGCAAGTTATGAGCCAAAGAAACTTAGCTGAGCTACAAATTATAAACTAAAGAAATCTAGCTGAGCTATAATTATAAACTAAAGAAACCTATGAGCTAAAGGAACTTGCCTGTTCTTAATATGCGGGAATAAGATATAATATTGCGTAGTTGTAGCGTTATAGCAGACTCGATAGTCTAAGCCAAAGGAAGTGGAACACACTACGAGCAACCTTCCAAGGTATGTGAAAGACCGAACCATAGGCTAACACAATTGCAATTGTGGCTACGATGAAAACGCAATGAATAAATCATTTTACGCATAATTCCGGATACTTTTTACATGAAGAATTGTCTATGAAAAATCGATAATTTTTTGAGCGGTAATCTAAGAAAACGGAAAGAGAAAAACATTGCAATGAATTGCTTTTTTCTTTTTTTTTTTTGCAGAGCATTATCAAGTCCAGAAACTGAATTCACTGATTTTCCCTCTTTATTTAACGATAGCGGGAAGAAAATATTTTAGATCGACCTCAACAGTTAAGTGTTTTCCATATTAAGGAGAATTTTTTCTTCTATAAATACACCCGCTTTCATTTTTATAAAATATTTTTTGTATTGCTTTGCATATAGGACTACTCAGAGAAATAAAATCATTTCTTCTTCTAGACAATCCCGTATGGCTACAGTACAGCTACAGGTAAAAAAGTTATTTGGCTTCAATAATAAAACTTTAATTAAAAGAAAAGAATTTTTATCAAAATTAAAAAAAAAGATCACCTGGCTTAACTTTTTATAACTCAGCATAACCGCAAGTGTAATTTATGCCGCAATTCCAACAAGAAATATTAAAACTATACGATTCCACTACAACTTCCTTTGTATTGTAACTCATCGCTAAGACAAAAAATTGATTTTTAGTGAGCGAATGAAAATGTAAAAATGGTTTTAGAAATTTACTAAAGGAAGAAACTGAAACATGGAGCAATTAATCTCCATTAAAGATAACATCCGAAAAATGGTTACATAATTAGTTAGTTGGTTTCAAGACATGAAGACTATAAATGAGATTTTTTAGATCAGTTTAGCATTTCAACTAGCGACTATCATCTTACTGGAGAATTGCTTTATTGAGTTATTTTATGATCTATAAACCGTTTGTCTACAATTTGCGGTTTACTTACAGCACCTGCTTTGTGTACATTATTTTCCTTTAACTAAGTCTACTTGATCCAAATAGAAAACATTATCTTAACTGATATTGACATAGACGATGATATCACTACGACTATAGATGGTTCGGACATTGGAATGAGTTCTTTGGCAAAGAGTTCTCTTGGTAACGTCGTTTGAAAAAAAATTCATGTTAAAGATATTAAGAGATAAAGTTCTTGTTTATTCAATCATTCATTGACAGTAAATTATACGCATCGAAAGACAACAAATTAACTCGTCGGTAACATGATCCACCTAACCACACTTTTAGTACTCGATAAATTATTGCAACATTTCGAAAAAAATAAATTAATGATTTCCGCACATATTCTGTTTTGATGACTTCAAACCATATATTTTGAAAATTGCAACAAAATATGTTGACAATGTTTTAATGAATTCGCTTATGCTGAATGGCAAGACTTATTCCCTGTACTTGAGCAATGAATACATTTTAGCTATAAAGCAAGCAAAAATGAAATATGAAAAGATGAAAAAAGCAGTTCAAAAACATAATATAAATCTTTCGAAAAATGAAATGTTGTTGTTCTTGTAAAAGCAAACCAAATAATTACTTTCCATAAAAAGTGATAATAAAAAAACCATTAAAGAGGTGTCAGGGAAAATTATTTTTAGTGCTTATGACTGCTTATGACTGCATACATTTATATGACATGGAATGAATTTTAAGTGTGAAACGAAAAAAGGAAAACAACATAATTTTCCCCTCGGCCTCAACTGACACCTTAACATATGAGTGTTTCTCATATTCGTTACAGACATTGTCTTAGCAATCATCTGATCATTTTAACCTATTAAAATATAAATTATGTAACGATGTTACTCAGTGAGGCGAAACTTCTGCAATGCTTTTCCCTACGAAACAAATTATTATAAATCCTTTCCATTGCTTGAAATGTTGCCTTTTTTTAGACCTGCTTGTAAATGTGCTTTGACTTTTGTTAATGCATCTGTCTATTGCATATCGTTTTGCGCTCTGCAAACATCTGATTATCCCTCCATCCATTCCTCTCTCACTTTTCATCTGATTATCTGTGCATTTGATTGTTTGCAGGTTTCATTATCTTTATGTTCGAAACTGGCTTTATTCATCAATCTGACTATACATCCGAACATGTAATCGTCTGGCAGTGTTACAGTCCGTTTACTGTCAATTGGTCTGCTTGTTTAGGTTGATTATTTGTCCGTCTAATAATCGAGCTCCAGTTGTGACTGCGAATTCATCAGCCTAATTATCCACCCGGCTGTTACTTCGTCTGTCGGTCTAATCGTCCATCCGATTATTACTTCGTCTATTAATCGAATTGTCCACCCGACTATTATCTTGTCTGTTAGTTCGATTATCCGCTCTAATGTTTATCCGTCTCTCAATCTAATTTGCTAATTTTCTGTATATCCGTTTGACTGTTCGCCTCACTCTCTCCTGTTTGTAACAGTTAACCTGACTATTTATACGTTTGTCAGTCTTTACGCCCGTCCTTTTATCCGTCCGCTCGACTTTCTGTACGTCCGCTGATTCACTTGTCCGGCTCACTGTTTATCCGTCTAACAGTTTAAGCGTTGTCTGATTATTTATGCGTCTAAGAGTCTATTGCCTATGTTTCCGGGAGTCTAACTAACTAGCTTCGTCCTATCATCTATCTATCTACCAGTCTAATTGTACGACTGACTATCTGTTCACTTGTTAGTCTAACTTTCCATCTGAGTACCCATTCGTTTATCAGTCTAAATGTCCGTCTGGTTGTCTATCTGTCTCTCAGTCTATCTGCCTGAATGCCTTTTCGTCCGGGTATCTTGTTATTCGTCTATCAGTCTGATCACCTCTCTCACCGTCTGAGTATCTATCCCTCCGGTTATGTGCACTTCTGGCAGTTCATCTTTCAATCTAATTGTGTGGGTTTGCCCAGTAGCCTAACCGTTCCAATGGCTATATTTCCGTTTGTGTATTCTTTCGATGGTTTGGAACTTTTGTAGGAAGAAAGTAAAATCCTAGCATATTCAGTTTTAATAGAAACTATCACAGCGAATTTAAAAAGGTATTTAATCTGGATACTCGCCTACAGTGATTAAAAAGTGAAAATTTTGGAAAAATAAATAACTGAAAATCGAAAAATTTTCGCGTTGCGGTACGTGTGAGGCAAAAGATCTTACATTTCAGATCCCTACTTCACGTACACATATAAAACGATAGGATATCAAAACATTCGATCTGTGCCGTAAATAATTTCTGATTGAATTCCTTCTTCTTTTAAATATAAATCTTTATTAAAATTTTTCTTATCATTTGTCGCTTTTCATTTCATTAGCAAATTTTTTCTACAGTGTTAGATAAGAAAATTCCTCAAAATACAAAAGCAATAGAAAATATTTCACATAAAATTGCAGTTTGTTACACAAACTGAAAGCTTTCGTAGAAAGTAATTTAAACTAATACATACTCATTTAAATTATGTTGTTTATGATGTCTTTTGTTTTCCTTGATTTTGTTTCTCTCATCTCTCGAATCTTGTGCGTATCATTCTTGTCATACAAAATTTTTAGCTGGTTGGCTGTCAAAGCTTACTACAAGTATTTCGATGTGTATATGTATGTGTGTGTAACTAATTTAAAATTCGTAAAATTTACAAGTTTGAAATTCTAATGACAGATGTGAATGAACAAACATTATTTGTGTTTATAGATAATTAATTCTACGCTTTTCTGCTTAAAAAACTCGAAGGGGAATAATGATGAGGGCAGATATGTTTTTGTTATTGTTATCATAATTTTAATCGTTTTTTTTTTTCGCTGGAAAAAGAAACGGAAGTAATCATGCTGGCCGTTCGATTTGTCCTGTGTCGAATGAATTGCTAATGAATTGGATCTGAGATAATTATTGACAAAATTGCCATAAAATTTCAACTGCTCTGGCATCGTCTTCATAGAAACGAAACTTCAATTTGAACAACGATAGGGCAGAACACCTTCAGCAGTCTCAAAATCAGAGAAATTTGCAAAAAGAAAGCTTTGGCCTCGATTGTCAATGAATTCAATTGGACTGCCTCTTTCATCTGTTTGCTTTTTAATCGCTTACGAGATTTTCTTATGCAAATCTTTTGCAACAACTGGATGCAAAAGATTGAAAATAATTAGCTAGAAAATTTCTTAATAATCTACTGCAAGAATTTTGGTGCTCAAATCGAGCCACATATGACAAGTGTACTATATTCACTTATAAATGATCTACATCTACATAACAAAGCGATGATGCGCAACAAGAATTTGATTTCTTTTGTGGCAACTTCTTCATGTATAATAAATTTACTAATTTGTCTGTAGTAAAACAAAAGTAAAATTTTTCTAATAGTAAGTTATAATTTTACTTGTGAAAACATATAAAAAAATTTTTTTAAATAAAAAATTTAACGAAACATTAAGGCCAAATTGAGAAGTGGTTTGGCACAAAAATGGAGAGACGAACTGCTGCACTTCAAACTGAGATCATTGAAGTTGCATTATTAGCGCGATTAACTTTCATTTGGTATTTTCTTTATGACAAATTCGTTATTTTTAATTGTGATTTCATTTCAGGGTTTAACTAAAGAAATTGGATTAATTACCTTCATTGCATTATAAGAAGAACAAAAAAAAAGGAAAGAAAAATGAAGAGGAAAGTATTGTACTCAGTCGTCGGCGTCAGCAATGTTCACAGATTACGAAAGTATTTTATTATATTTCTTAAGCTAAAAACTAGAAGCTTACAAATAATGCATATATATATATATACATGTATATATACATATACGAAAAGAGCGCTGAGGGTTGATAAGCATTGAATTGAAAATGGTAGTAATGACATTTTGCTGGCTTTTATTATTTTCAAGGTTTATTTTCTTTGAGTGAAATTTTTTTTTAAAATTATTATAAAAAATTTATAAGTTTTTAATATCCGTTTTGTAAATAAATACACATATGTTATGTTAACTTTTTCTCTGAATAAATTCTTTGATGTTGTTTTTTCCTTTCAATCATTTCATGAATAAAACATGCAATAGAAAAATTGAAACAATTGTTCTGATTCATCACTCTGGAATTAATTTAAAAAGAAAATAAAGAAAAAGTTCATAGATATATAGAAATATGCATTAAAGAATTCATGTAATAAATGCTAAGATTGACGTTGCAAGATAATTTGATTATATCCAGTCATTATTTGCAAAAATTAAATTTTCCTTCGATATTCACAGTTATTTCCCAGCATCTGAAGTCCTTGAGAAGGATTTATATTTTCATCATTTATTTACAACCTATACAAGAATGTTGGTTTGAAATTTGCATTAGTACCTTTAAATTATTGAAATAAAAAAAGCAGTGCAACCAATGAAAAAATAAATGAATAGATCTCTATTTTTATGCAATATCGTGGAAACTTTTATTGCGTAGAGTATAAGTAGCGAGCAGAACACCCAGAAAACAGACGCGTTTCCACGTTATTTTATACTGTAGGTATGAAGTATAACCAATTCGTCGCATTTTCAATACCAAGGTATTTGAAAGAAATTTAAATGTGTTTTTCAAATTTCATCCAAATATCATAATTTTGGAAGGAAAATGGTTATCGCAGGCAGTCGGAGTAAATTTGGAATTTGATACTTATGAATAATATATTGAGTGTCTCGGCGGTTTTGTGCCACTGGATGGTATTGATGCCCATATATCTGGCAACATTTAACTGATTGTCTCAAACGAACATATGCTTAAAAAGTGACATTTCGGCTTACATTTTTGTAAGAATAGTTTTCTAATTCTTTGCATGTATAAAAAAAAATATATTTATTTGAAAATGAGTAAAATATCGGAAGAAATATTTTGTGACGCTTTTTTACTATAAAAAGGTAAAAACGAACGAAAAGCTCGTGAAAAATTTGTGAAGCGAATAAAGGACCGGGGAGTTGTTTATTCGATTCCACTTCAGAAATTTCGATGCCAAAGTTGATGAACGTCGCTGCACATTTGTAACTTGTGGAGGAAGGCATTAAATACCAAGATAGCTATGCATCAACTATATGACAGTTTCGAATAATTTGGAAAGAATAGACCACAGAAAGAAGCTCAAAAATCTACCGAAAAACAGTGGAGACATAACATATTAACCAATATACACTTTATTGGATTTCTGAAGCTTCTTTACTAATGTTACAAAAGTTTTCACAACAAAAATTAAATTCCAATACTCTATTATATTGACTGAGCCGAGACTAGGGGATAGCTAGCTCAATAAATTCGGTACTTCTTATAGATCTGTCTGTTATTGTTTATACGTAATAAGCAAAGAACCTAAATTATTTTCCTAAAAGCACAAGTGTTATTAATTTACATTGTACTATGGGCCTTCTCGTTTCCTATTTGGCTCTTTTTCAATAACAATCTGCGTGCAAGAACTTTCAATGCTTGTGGCAAATTGGATATCTTCATTTTTGCGTCCAGGAGAATGTTTACCACGGACATTACACGCACGGATATATAGACAGACTTATACAGTTAAAACAATTCTAAATTTGATGGCGTTAAAAGATATATATACACTTTGCGGGGTCTCTAAAGCTTCCTTCTGGGTGTTGCAAATAAAATGACAAAATGAATATACCCCTCACCCTTCGATGGTGGGTATAAAAATACATTTAAAGTACATTTAAAAGGAACGAAACGTTCAAAATCGAAGGCAAGATAATAGTAATGAGAAAACTAAACAAACTGTTCAAGGAGCAAACGACAATATCGTATGGAAGCTACATTTAACGAAAACAAGAAAAATATTGATGAACTACTTTCCAAGGATCTGAAATGTTTATATTGCGCAAGTGCTGCGAAACTTTCTATTGCCAAGAGGAGGAAAATAAGCCCACATATGTATTCACAGATCTGAAGGTCGTTCATTTCAGATCAAAGCGAGTCTCCCATTTCAAATTAGCGGAGGGTCTTCTAATTTTAAATCAAAGAACGTCGCCGATTTCATAGCAGGAAAGAGATTTTTGATTTAAATATTTGTCTTTTTTCTGCAGAATGTGACGTCTGCATGCATTTGCTTTTTGCTTCTAGTGCCGTATCGTTAGCTTCATCATCACCGCTATAACCTTTTTACATATTATTGGCATACATATTATTCACATAATTAACGTTTATTTTCTCAACGTGATTTTCTCAACAGTTCTTCTACTTTATACTCAACAACTCTTCATTTATTCGCGTTCGAAAATGTTGATAGAAAATTGCTGTTAGCTAACGTTGCAAATTAGTGATTAGAGTAAGCATCATCCGTACTCCAATTAGTATTAGACATTTGTGCGATTGTACAGATGGAAAAAAGTTGTACGTAACGGTCCGCATATTTAATATCGATTTGATTGATGAATTTATCCACAATTTCTCTCGGTATTCTCTTTTCTTTTACCGAACGTGTATTCTTATGTTGCCTTATAAATATTTTTATTCATTTTTTTTAATATAAATTGTAAACATATGTTTACGTTGAAGAACAATCTTAATGTTTACCTGTTACATTGAAGCACACTGAAAACTGAAATGTCTGTGAAAATTTTCAATTAGTAAATTAAAAATCTCACTCAATTCAACATTCAAGACGTACTTATTGGTCATCATACAAAATGTGTTCTTTATAAAAAAGTACTTACGTCTGTTAAGTGTTGTCTCTTTTCTCTCTTTTCCTTTTACAAATTCATATGTAGTATCGCTTTACCATTTTATTTTAATTATTATTTTTTCATCTCGATTTTTGTATTATTTTCGTTTTCTTCAATATTTTCTGTTTGTATGTATTTTCGAATAAATGTTGTTGTTTTATTGTTTTTTTGGCAGCAAAAAAAAAACTTTATATGTAAATATGTCATCTATACGTGACTTATGATAAATGCAGTCATTCCGTTTGTTAATTTATGTGGACAAATGCTTCTGACTATTAATTTTTAAGTTTTCTGCAAATAAAAACTTTCCAAAATAATTTTTTATTAAAATTTCAGTTACATATTTTTTATATAAATTATTTGAATTATTTATTATTATTATTATTTAGGCCAATGATATAAATTCTTGCACTGAGCACTAGCAACTAAGATTTATATAATAAATTCATTATCATCTAAAGGAATTGTTTGCGTGATAAATTTAAAAATTATTACGCAACTTAACCCCTTTTTATCTTCACACTCTTTATATCAAAAACAGAATTGAGGTATTGCATAAAAGGACTTTTTTTTTTATGTGACCAATCGATGAGGAGATGTCACCTGTATGTGTATGCCCAACGCATGAGGACCCAAACAAAGCAGGAGGCTCCTAATCGCTGGGATAGTAAAATCAATAATTTTATATGGATCCGCAATGTGGAAATGAAAATCTCCCCACATACAAAAGAGGCATCCTATCAGTGTATCGTTTGTGCGCATTGAGAGTAATCGCAGCGTACCGAACTATGGCCATTGGAAATATGATCCCAATTGATCTAGTAGCTTAAGAAGCCGCAAACGCAGCGCTGGTGCATAACATGTAAGAACGCCTAAGAGAATGCGAAGCTAAATTGCTGGCAAGACGCTTTCTAATTAATAAATGGCAAGAGAGACCTAGTGCATCAATAAAGGGCAGATGGAGTCATGAACTGATTCCAAACGTGTACCAATGGTTAGGCAGACAACATGGAGACACAGAGTGCTACTTAATACAACTGCTTAACGATCATGGGTGTTTCCGAGCCTATCTAGACAGGTCTAAAGCAGAGCAGGACCCTCTTTGTAGTTTATATAAGTGTGCTAAAGATGCCGAGCATCCGTTTTATATCTGTCCGAAACACCAAAACCAACAACAGAAACTACAGACTGAAATCGGAGAGTTTCCTCTCTCAGACTATGCACGACTATGAGGGATGGAAAGCGGTAGCAGTGCTTACCGCAAATATACTGAAAAAAAAAAGAATTGTGAAGCGACAACGTAGTGTGGATGATAGTGCCTAATCGCGAAGCCTCCGTAATACGTATACCTACCCGATTGTACCACAAAGTATAGGTAGCTTTTAGCGGATGAAAATCTTCCATTGTCCAAAGTGGTTGGCTTTCGATGCTTTTCAAAATATTCCGAAAAAACTCTGTATGTGAAATACGGTGATAGTCAGAAGGAAATGCGGAGAGAGACAGCAAAGGAGTGATCGTAAGGGATGCAGTCTATGGGAACACTCATTATATTATAGTTGCGACAACACACCAATCGTAATTAGTGTATAATTTACAATACTGGGATCTATAGCATTGGGAGTTATTAACTTCTTAATTCTATGACTATACGTAAATCTATTCGAAAAATTGTTCGATAATTCAATAGAATATATATACTCTTAAGTAGCATACATAAGGCTTTGAAATTATTCATTAAGACTGTCTGTTTGTCTTTGGAGCACTTGAAATTGCAAGTATAACCCTAACATTTTCATTTGGAATTTCAAAGCTTTCACAATCTCCTTAGATAAGTTTTAAAAATTATTTGATTTGGGTTCAATGATTCACTTCACATAATTAGAAAAATGAATCTATTATCTTCTATTTTTGCATCTATCCACCAATAAACGCTCTGGATCAGACAACTTTATTCACCATATTCTTGAAGGGCTAAAATATTTATAATTTTTTTCCTCAAAATGTACAATTATTTTCCACTTAAATTCTATTCAGATATAAATCGTACGCTTGAGCGGATGTCAGATATAAAATGTTAGTAACGTGTAGTGGTGAAGCGAGCAAACAAGATCACAAAACCTTTATAATAGGAGCTGAAGACGAACCATGTTTTAGAAGACCATCAACTTGAATCAGTTACGAAATTTATTCACTAAAGCAATGATTTTTTATGTTTTTACATACAATCGTTGATTAAATATTATGATTGGCATGTCAATTGGTTAAATTCAATCAATTTTGAAAAGCAATTTGCAATTCTCTTGTTTATCTTCTTGTTTTGCTTGCAAACAATTAATTTTTGCTTTTTTTTTTTTAGACAACATTCTGCCAATGTGGCTCAAAAATTCGTTTATATAAGTCATGATTGTCTTAAATGTCTAACTACCGGAGAGGAGATATTCATTTATACTTATGATCTAGAAATAGTTTAAAATTTTATTTATTTATGTATTTTGTTTAATAAATTCATTCAGTTAATCAACTAAGGAGTAAACGTGATATTAAACTTCTGTCAGCTGTTAATGACAGTTGTGTCAATCTGATAACAAAAAAAAGAAGTTTACGCATTGATTACATGATATGTTCGAAGCGCTTACATTTCTAAAAGAAAACTTTTCTCTATTTGTTTAATATTATACACGTAGGGTAGGGTTTTCCAAAAGATTTGAAAATGTAAAGGTAATGTAAAGTCATGGACATTCAAAAATTTTTCTAAGATTTTTGCAACTTTTGGACATTGAAAAATGACGGAGGCGTAGAACTTAGAATAAGTTATCATCATTTCATTTGTAATGACAATTGATATACAATGAAAATTGCTACTCATCCTGTCAAGTAGGAGACGGTAAATGCTCTGAGAGTCTTAAGTTAAGAAAAAAACTGTGTCCAATATATACGAAAATTTGTAATTTGTATTCACGAAATAGTAGATGACACGAGATAACGAATTGCGCCTGCTCACCGCGTTGCATTGTGCAAACAGCAGCTTCAAGCGATCACGTAATACATTTTTTGCTTACATGCCATCCCGGTTCCGCGATATTCAACGTTTCCGTTTATGGAAACGGAATGAGCATCGAAACTATAAGGGAGCTTGGGAAAGGCGCAAGAATTTAAAAAAATCTTTTTAATCGCTCTTTGAACTTTAATTTCTTTTATTTTAAAATTTTCTTTTATAATACAAATACGAATAAATTTATTGTATATTTAAAAGAAATAAATTAAAATTGCGTTTAAAATTAAAAATCAGTTTGACAGGGAACAGGGTTAGGGTTAGTAAAAATGTTTCATTACAAGCCAAAGAAACGCGTTTTCATTGTTAAACAATATTTCAGAAATAATAAAAGTTTTAGCGCCACAATTCACATATTTCATACACAAAGTATATGTTGGAATATTGATGTGACTTCGTCAACTATGAAAATTGACAAAATTGCCATATTTGGGATTCACAAAACCTACATGTCATTGTAGGAAAAAAAAATGCATTCAAAACATGTCGCTGTTTGGTGCCAATTTTGGGCTGAAGGCATTACTGAACCATACTTCTTCGAAAACGAAGCTGATCATTCAATAAAACAGGTGCGTATTTGATCGATGTGCTATGCCAAACGTAACTCTATTCTACATTAGTAAAAAAAAAAAAAATTACAATCGAAAAAACAATAACCCTATTTTCCATTTAATTCAAATATTGCGTAATTTTGGGACACTCCTTATATATACATGTGTACGTATATACACGCATATATATACATACGTGTATGCGTTTTTTTATATATTATATGTGTTGTTTATTCAAGGTGTGTATTTTTGAAAACTTCCCCCCATTTTTTGAACACAATATAAATATAACAATCATGTTATGTAAATGTGTTCAGTAATAATGAAAGTATATTTAATTTTTATATTTTTTTAAATTTTTTCTTATTCACAGCTTGCGCGCAAATAGTCTTCTCGGTATGGTTTAAGCTGTATATGACTTCTTTCTTCTTATGTTTTTTATACATTCGTGAAAAAAAAATCAGTTATTTATTTACCTCTTGAATCTTACATCAAATAGTTAAGATTATATGTGAACTTCGGAGTAATAAGAAAACTAGGAAATAAAAAGAAAAAGAAAAGAAAATGTAAAAAACATTTGAAATACTAAAGTCGATGATGTTATGTTTTTTCTTTTCCTTTTTTTGCAAAAAAGAAATATGTTTGTCAATCAGACCTGCATGTCTTTAACTTTCTTGCCTGTCGGCTTACTAGCAATTATTGAAGTTTATGTAATAAAATGAAAATGAAAAAAAAAAAAAAGAAAAACAAAAAAGCGTTAGCCTTAAGCTACAATATATTATCATCAGTTTCTTTCGTCTTTTTTATTTCTTGCTGTCGTTGTTAAATTTTTTGTTTTTTTTTTTTTGTATTTCTTTTTGTTGTTGTTGTCCTTGTAACTTTTTGTTTTCTTTCTTTTCCTGCTTTTTAGTATAGCCATCATTGTCAGCTGTGTACGTCTTGTACATACAAACATTCATTGCAATGGGTGGAACTATAAGAAAATGACTTGTGGTTTACGGTGCGAAATATATTCGCACACATACAAACCCTAATGTACAATATATAACATTGACAGTTGAAGCTTTTTTTATATTAAATAAAAGCTTTGTTTTGCTTTGTCTTCTTTTTTTTTTTAGCATTTTTACTGTTACTGTTGTCACTGTTGTGCTTTTGTTATTTTCATATTATGTTAATGACACTTTATTTTTGTTATTTAATTATATACAAAAGTAATGTATAAAATTGTATCCATGTGTTTGTTGTCGTTCAGAATGTGTTATATTATAATACATAGATTTTTATAAAACTCACCCTTAAACACAACCAATTAGTGGGCGGAAATTCAATTACAATTCAATTAAATATGTATGCTGGCATTCATACGTACAAATAGTCTTGATGTCTGACTTGTTATATATGCAAAAAGCAAAAAAAAAAAAAGAAAAAAAACAAAGAAAACTTTTAGTAAAAAAAAAAGCTGCATTTAAATGTTTTAACTTGAAGTAGTAGAAAGAGAATAGGAAAGAGAGAGAGAGAGAGTAAGGGAATGAATGCGGAAGCCTAGAAGCGAAACAGATGTTTTTTTAAGAATTTTATAGAAGTTTTATTTTCACTTATTTTTTTTTTTTCCATACAAACCGTAGACTTAAGCATTCATAGATGTTGCGCAATAGTCCAAAGTATAGGAATTAAACGGAAGCATTCCAGAGTATTCTTACACATATTTATCTGAATACATATTTCCATGGTATTGACTAAGAATGTGCGTACATATACAAATGAATATATATGCATCCATGTATATGTGCATTTTCATTTTGTATATATGTATATATCATACATGTTTTGTTTTTGTAATTTTTTATTTGTGTTTAAATGTTGTGTTTTTAATTTGATGTACAGGAAATGTTTGCCCAAGACTGGGCTATGCAACGTGTACAACATGTGTGTACGTGTTTGTGTGGGTGCTTTTGTTATGCGAACTGAAACCTTTGCAGCTCATGGCAGTAGCATGCACGATTCGTCATTCATAATGCCTACGTACTAAATAAGACGAATCTAAATTAATGTAAGACGCAAATCGATTTGTATTAGTCTGTACTTTGGTCCATTTTTAAATATCTCGACGCTTGAAAAATTAAGAAGTGAAACAGTCACGTACCTGGTCTTAATTCTACAGGTGAAAGATAAATATATAAAGGATTAGCTCCCTAAAATGTACATCCATCCCGAAAACTCAAAGTGAAATTCATGTTAATCTTTTCTATAATTGTGTTTTCAACTTTTCGATCGAACGTTATGCAGCCGCAAATCTCTTCAGTAGGTTTTAGATTAGAGATCAATTCGCTAATTATGACGCCGATTTGTTTGTTATCCATTAGAATCCAAGTGCAATTCTACTTTTCTCTTTAAACGTCAGCATAAAAATGATCCTTAAGACTGCCCGCGAGTAATGTCCAACCTGGTTCGCCTCATTGCAAATCTAGGATCAAAGCATTTAAAGTCTTTTTATATTAAACAATTATTTTCTTCGTTGTTCTCCTGCTGATAGTGATTAGCTTTAGACTCAAATATGATCTAAGAAAAGATATTAAAGTCTTCTGTTATTCAATTGTTTAGTAACCACCTATTATTGTTGATAATAATAAATATATCTGTTACTAGGCGATCGCATAAAGCCAGACGATTAATTGAAAAATGGGCGATTTCTCCACCTAGTATACAATCGGTTCACTATTCTTGTATTTTTCATCAAATTTTGCTTGAGTAAGTTAGCGTCGTTTTTGAATAGTGGGTGTTATTCGTACTAGGGGGGGGATGCCGAATAAACCTGTGACTTCTCCAACTGAAATTATTATCTTTGTGCTTTAAGCGTATCAAGATTTGTTGGAGCTTTGAATAGGTCAAGTTCTGGTTCAAAGAAAAAAACTCCATTGCGTGTAGTTCAAATATTTTTGTTTAATTCGACGGGACAGCGCTGCTGAAAGGCAACGTGATAACGAAGACTAAGTGCATTACGTTATTCAAAGCGTACGTAAGCGCAAGTGGCCCAGACTATGCGAACCATCATCATCATCATCATCATCAATAACAGTGGATACACATGACGTCCTCTTTTGGTCATACATGAGTTGCTCATGTTGAGTAAACGAAGTGTTGACTAGAGAAACAATTAATGTAATTAAGACGAACGAGTGAGAAAGTTATATTCGGCTGGCGCCGAATCATATATACAATGTAAAGAATAATTTTAAGATTCTGTGTTGTTTGCTTTAGGAGTAGTATGTAGAAAACGTTTATAAAGTAAAAGAATGAAAATTTAATTACTTATAACTATTTGAAGGCTTGACCAACAACATAAAATAAATTTAGGAAATTTTAGGCTTCTGTTCTTCACAATTTATTAGTTTATGCTTTATTGTGTGTTGATTGATTTCGTCCATTTTCAATGTCAACTTGCGTGCAAAAACTTAAAATGTTTCTGTCAAACTTGAAGTCGATGTCTTAATTTTTGCGATCAGAAGAGTTTCAACAACACACATCCAATAAGACGGACGGACAGATTAGATCGAGTCAAAGTTTGATGTTCATCAAGAATATATGTACTTTGCAGGTGCTCTGTAGCTGTGTTTTGGGTGCTGCAAACAATATGATAAATTAAGGAGAGATCTGTTTTATGTATTTTTCACCGATTATTTATTTATAAATTAAAATACGTACCTGACAAAATGTTCTTTGAATAATTTACAAAAATGGAAGAAATCAGCCATGCCCCCCAAATACTATGGGGTACTTCGGTTTTTTAGTTTTTATTTTTTTTTTCATGAAGGTGTTGGATATAAAAAACAGATGTAAGAAAGTTGTATTCGACTGTATAAGCTAAGTTCAATATGCTAACGTTCAGTACCATACGGCAAAATTATTACTACAAGATATTAGCTCCTTTTATTCTTCACGCTATACTCACCCGACGTAATTCTTTGCAATTCGCGTCGACTTCCAGGGAGGATATCTGTTCGAGTATAGCTACCGTTCTTTCGATGGTACCCAGAAAACGTATTTTCTTTTTAGATTCAAAAGACCAAATATATTTCTCGCACTAAGTTTATAAGCCGCTCAAAAGATGAGGGAAATATTATCTAACAATGGATAACACTTTGAATAAAATTAATCATCACCTTTTTAAATAATAAAAATTCAATGTTACTAAGAAGTCGGTAGGAACTTAATCACGCCTCCGATAAATGAAGCAAAAATTTAAAGAACACTTTTACAAGAGTACTCGTAATTTGGTGTAAATTAATTTGGCTGCATAAATCAAATTAGATTCAAATATTTTTATCAATGCCTTTCTTTTCTAATATACAACAAATAATACAATAAACAATTAAATGCAAATTTGTTTTTAATTTTTTTTAACTTTCATTCAGAATTTTCAATTTTCTCATCTAAAAACTGTATTTTAGTTAACGAGAATAATACGACCTCTTCAAAATTGTTCTAGACAACTGCAGACACAGATATACTTTCACTAAATTTAACTTTTATCAATGCCAACGTAGCTATGGTTATGAACATTGAAATTCTATAATTAACTCCATATCTTCGGTCCATCTCTACCAATTCTATTATATGGAATACTTAGAAATACAATATTATTGATCATACTGAAATGCTAAACTGATTTAACCATGATTGTACGTCTACCACTGTGCCCATCAATATTTAAACGATCTCGAAGTGTCTTCTGAAAACTTCAAACTTTGAACAAACAAACTTACTAAAGTTGCCACGAAAAGAAAAATCCACTTTTTTGAAAATATGTTGCTTTGCAAACAACCTACCATAATTTTTAAATTTCACAATATTTCACATTAATCAAATAAATAAATGCATAAAAACATGTCGGTAGACACTACAATGCTTCGTTCCTTAAAGCTAAGTTTGCAGATTTAAATACGGGAAATTAATAATAATACAATTGCGGTAATCTTTTGTAAATGGCTTTGAATACCAGTGGAGCGTATTACGCCCAAGGCAAGGATAATGAAATAACTTTTATGTACAACAGTAGCTTTGGCTAATAATGGTTGAAATTTAACCATGCAATGGCTTTATTGTTGCATATTTAAAAAAAAAAAAAAAAAAAACAGTAAAAGAGAATCTTTTTCACTTAAACACTTTAAGCGATATGTATAGTGAATGATATGGATATACCTACGTACCTGTAGACACAATTTAATGGTTTCAAATGAACCGCTGCTGTATACTGTTGTACGCACACATGCAAGCACACTTAAATACCAATAGAACTCATGTTCCATATATATGCTTTTAGTCCTATACCCAAGAGAACCATTAAATTGTTAGAAATAACATTGAAACCATTTAATTTGATTGAATAACCATTCAGCCATTCAGTCAAAAACCCAGACAAAGTAAATGAAAGGTTCACTTAAGGTCAATGTTAGTGAGGACGCTATATATACGTCATTCAAGTTACTACTAAAGTTATCACAAATTGTAATAACAAGGTTGTAAAAGTCAAACAAACGGAACAACTGAACAATGTTGTGAAAATTTTCCACAACGATAAGGTAAAGTTTCCATTTGCCCAATAAAATAGCATAACAAACAACGCATAGTCAACATTTGTTGACTATTGAACAGTGAAAAGTCAAAGTATTTCACACATCATTAATAAAAACGAAAAACTCCTCTCACTCAGCGAACTCAACAAATACGCATAAACTGTACAATAGAGAACAATAATAATAAGAGAAGGAAAGAAAGACAAAAAAGAATGAAACGCAGAGAGAGTGAGAGAGGAAATATTATAACAATAAAACCAACACACACAAGCATATAAGCATCGCTTACACGGTTTGTTATTAGCAAATTGAGTTGTTAAGCTTACCTCGAATGGCAGTGAGTGATGTGAATGATATAAAGTGAGATATGCTGTTGTTAAGATAAACATAAAGCGTGCTATGCATCCATTGTAGCCTGCTTGTAAAGTTAACAAAAAGCAAAAGCACTTGTAGGCATATTTTCTTTTTTTATTGTAATATTTTAATAAATTAATTAAATTAAATCTGTACTCAATTATAGGAAGCGGTTTTATCTACTCCGATAGTGTGATATAGTGATTTCATTAGATCTTTCTATTTCGTTTATTATTTTATTATTATTGTTTTATTATTTATTATTTTTTTTTGTTATCATTTCTTCGTTCTATTTATTTAATTACATTTTTGTGTCTACTTTGCGCTTATTTCGAACCAATCATTGCAATCATCTTACATTATATTCTCAAGAAAAACCAAAGTAAAAACAAATTCATGGCTCTGTATACATGTGTAATGATAGCTAATAAAATCCACAAACACACGCATGCACGTATGCATGCATACTCGTTTACAGATGAATGCACAAAAAAAAAAACATTAAATTAAAAAAAAAAATAAAAAGAAAAACATAAATAAATAAAAAATGAAATATTTATATACATATATATGCTTACATAAAGCTTTATGTACATATGCAGACATTGGAAATGTTTTACTCTATTGTAGCAAGAAAATAACAACTACAACATTAGCAATACCATTGAATCCATCTGACAACCACGTCCGACGGCGGTACTTTAATAATGTCAAATACAATTTCAACTTTATGTGGGGTGTCTTGCACACGTTCACAAACACGCAAATACATATGTGTGAATGCAGTTTAAAAAAAGAGAACGAATGCTCATATACAGCAACTCCGTATACATTTCGGAAGCTTGCATGTATGTGCAGGCACACACACAAACTAGGAAACGTGTGTGTGCATGTATGTATATACATATACATATATATATATAAAATGTGTACATTATTATATATACTCATATATACGTATGTATGTATATATACATAAATGCATGTTTATGTATGTTTATATAAATGTGTAAAAGCTTATAAGTAAAAACTCTGAAAAAAAAACGCCATACCAACGAACTAACATGACAACCACACAACGACATTAAGAGCAAATAAGATCCAGCTTCCTCTCATTCTCTTTACATTCATTCGTGTTACTGCTGCTGCTGCTGCTGTCGTTGCTCTCGAGTATTGTGTAAGCATCAAATCATATACTTATTCGTTGGCACTGGGTGAAATTAATTCTCTTCAGTTTAAAACGAATTAAAGTCATCCTCTATTCAGATTTTCTGTACTCTTATGCTGCTGCGTATTATAACAAACATTTCTAATAGTTATAATTATAAGGAATTTTTTTATGTAAAAAAAAAAAACAAAATTTATACTAAATTTAAATGAGAATTTTGCTTATTATCGTTGTATTGCTAAAGAATTAATAAATTAAATATGTCTTGATAATAGCGTGCACTGAATACAGAAAATTAAACATACCGCACATTGAGTTTATAATGTAAATGAATTTATACATAACTGTGGTTTTAAAGGGGAGTTAATAAAGATGAACATACGGTCTAATCAATAGATTATAAAATCGCATTGATATATATTCTTTTCTCTTAAAGTCATTTAATATCCATTTTTGAAAATTTAAAATTTTAAAATACTATAACACCTATCGAAATTCGAGCCGGATGCTATTAAAAAAAAAATTAAAAATATAAAAAAGTTCTTTCAAAATTTAATTAATTTAATTTTTTTCCATAGCTTTTGAAAAGAAAGTTTTGAAAAAGTAAGCAGGTTTTTTTTTCTTTATTAGAACTAATTTTTGGTTGGAATAAATACATGCTTACATCTCCATCGAAAAAACGGCATACAAAAAACACCGGTTTCGCAATTTCTGAAAATCGAATACCAGAAGTTCCCAACCTACCTGAAGTAGATCCCAACTGTCCCGTTCAGCCATTCAGTCAATCACAGCCATTGAGCCTTTAAGCCAATTACAGCCATTGAGCCATTCAGCCTTTGAGCCATTCAGCCAATCCCAGCCACGGAGCCATTCAGCCACTCACAGCCACTGAGCCGTTCAGCCAATCACAGCCATTGAGCCATTCAGCCTTTGAGCCATTCAGCCAATGACATTCAGGGAGCCATTCAGCCACTCACAGCCACTGAGCCGTTCAGCCAATCACAGCCATTCAGCCAATCACAGCCATTGAGCCATTCAGCCTTTGAGCCATTCAGCCAATGACATTCAGGGAGCCATTCA
>KK351065.1:0-15067 GCA_000671755.1 Glossina brevipalpis | reverse complement strand
GTTATTTTATGTAGAGAAAGGTCAAACCCATCGATTTTAACCATTATGTATATTGGTATTGCCTCTTACTTCATCATTTTTACCTGTGGAAGTTGCTGATCAAAATTAACGCAAGCATCCAAAAAATTGATTCGAATTTTCATTACTGAGATTTCAAACTTGAACAGTTTACTTCCGTTTTCATATTTCAACAAAGCAATGTAAACAACAACTTCTGCGTCCAATTACACCTCGATTACTTCGCTAAAGGGATCTGTCATCGACGGCATGTTTTTATATAGCTTTTAACAAATCTTTTAATTAAGTTTGCATCAGTAATTATCTGTAAAGGCGTCTTTTTTGTTTTTTTCTAATCAGTTGTCACTTCATTTGCAATTTTAACTTAAATTTTTGTTAAAATAAACTTCTATGACACTATAGCTGCGTTTATTTCTATCGTATGATTAAAATGATTGCGGAAGGAAAATTAAAACGACGCCTCTGCTTTCATAGATCTGACAAGTCCTTAGCTGTTTAGGATATTCTTCAAAGTTGTATTTGTAGTAGGCAACGTCGAGAGACCTTTTAGTCAAAGCAAAATAAATATACAGACGAATGTGTACATGTTGTTTACATGCGTGCTTATATTCATTTAAGGCACATTTAATGAGCTTCGTTAGCATTTGTTTGGTTGTGCGTTGTACGTTTCTTTAAACTTGTGAGTTCGATTTACTAACATTCAGTTTAGCTCTGTTACTTCGCTTTAGTTGCATAGATTATATATATGTATATATATATATATATATGTATATATGTATATATATATGTATATATATATATATATGTATTTAGGTATCTATGTATGGATGTATGTACGTAACTCATGTCGGTCCTGTTTAGTTTAGTTAGTTTAGCTTGCTTAGGTTTTGCTGACTTGCTTCGCTCTTCTGTTATATTGTGCAGTGTTTGCCACATTATGAGCTCTGCTTATTATGTGCACTGTTTATGATATTAAAGGCTTACATGCGTACGTTTATAAATACTTAAATATACATACGTACGTATATATATATATATATATATATGTGTGTGTGTGTGTGTTTGTAATTATATATTTTTATTTATTTATATATATATGAATATATTTACATCCATACGTAGGTACATGCACAAACACAAGAAAACGCGCGTACATGTATGGGTATTTGTATGGGTTTCTGTGTTTTCCTATATATATATCCTATATATATATTGTATTCCTATAAATATGCATGATACATACTTTCACTTCGAATGCTTCCATTTATATACAACAACACCCCAAAAATTGAATAACATATAGTCAAATATTTGAAATAAATCAAAGAAAAAGTAAATATAAAGGAAGCCTTGTGCATTCGTCTACTGCATGTAGTTATTTACTCAATAATACATAAGGCTTTATGTGCGTGTAAGTAAGGGCAGCTTGTGTACTATATACTAACTACTGTATAATAATACATTCTCTGCGTGTTGTCATAGTGCAATACATCTCAGATCTGTTTGTTTTACAGTTCGTTTAGCTTATATAGAAAACATTTGCTTAACATTAGGAAGAGCTTAATAAATCAAAAAAAAGCGCTATTAAGACAGTTAGCAATAAAATTAAATCAAAGCGAGTATAGTCTATCTTAGTGGGTAGAGCTTTTCAAGACTATATACATATATAAGAAAACCTTTGTTTTAATGACTTTAGCTTGAGCTAACTTAAGCACACAATTGTTAGAAATGCAGTACCCTTTCATATACGCTGTAAATACATGCAAAAAGTCTTCGAAAAGTTATAACTCAAACAAATATTTTTTAAGACATTAAATAGATCTACAGTATTATGACTTTGCGGTATTTGTAATGTTCATCATTTTGGAAATAAAATTTTAAAGAGAATGTTAAGAAACATCTCAACACTTACTACTGGCTTCATATTGCAATATAGATAGAGTCTTTCCACTCATTTCGATAAAGTTTTTGTTGCTCTTCTCGTCTTTGCGTCTCCGTTATTTTGTTGTCATCTCGTTGATAATCCAATTCGTGAATTTTATTGAGGCTTTCTTCTTCTTTGCTTGCAATAACTTGATTTCTGGTAAATTGTATTGTTGTTGTGTTTGTTAAATTTTAGGGTGCGTAATAAGCAGATATATAATCTCACACACATGTCTGATATTAAGTTTTATGTACTAAATGTTTTTATGTAGTGAATGTTTATATATTTTTATTTTTTTCCTTTTTTTTTGTGTTTCTACAGTGTATATATATATATATATATATATATATAAACATTTCTCTCATTCTCTCAGAGTTAAGGAAAATTATAAACTAAATTCTTTATTTACTTTGCTTCTTCTGTTTTAATATATACACACTCACATGCTCGCAAGTTTAAATACAAAGAGAACACACACAAAAAATTATGCACTGAGTAATTGAACCAGTACATAAATAAATATAAGTGTACAGTTGTATGTAGAATGTTTTTGAACAATTTTTGTTGGGTAACTCATAGCATACCTCCCCGAGTGTTCTCTTGCACAGTAATGTATGTATGTGTGTGTAGTGTAGTGATAATTAGTGTTTTTTTTTTTTTTTAAATACATATATATGTTTAAGTTCAGTTAGGTTCATTTCAGTTCAGTTCAGAGCAGTTTATACTAAGCGCAAAGTTGTATGCATATAAATCTAGATATAGGCAAGTATTGCTGTAAATAAGCGAACTCTATTCTAAAAGTTATTTTATCATATAATTGCGCTGGCTTTGCTTTTTGTGATGTTGTTTGTATTCACAAGCACAAGCATGTTTCATATAGATATGTATATATACATATATATATGTATATACGTAGCTGTTGTTGTTGATTTATGTTTACAATTTGTGTGTGTATGATAATCAGTTAGTTAGTTCTCAAATAACATTAAGGCCATTGAAGCTACATAACAGAGTTGCCATGATATAATGGTTATTGGACTTTGAAAATTGTACTTTTTCAAAATCTTACTTAAACTAAACCAAATAAAAAGTTTTTTGCAGTTCTTTATCTTTTAAAATACAATAACTAAAAGCATTTGCATCTTGATATTTATTTCATTTAACGAAAAAAATACTAAATTATCCAGAGAAGAACTTTGGTGTTGCGACTGTAAAAATATGACATCTATATGAAGCTTCGGTGCATTTAATTTCTCCTTAGCTACTCTATATACTATGGACATTTTTGATTTGATAAGGGTAATGTCCGTCCGTCATATAATCAATTATTGCAATTCTAAAAGTTGTAAATATTGTTCTTCAAATCTGACAAATCAATTAAGATTAGATTTACGCAATCAGTTAATTGATTTATTGAAAATTTGATTACTCGCCATTATGATAAATGTAATAAAAATGTTTGCGGAAAATATATTTCAAAAGCGAGATAAAAAATGTTTCCCATAAATTTTTTTACTTAAACATTTTTCATTTCAATTGATTTGAAATTATTTTCTTTGCAAAAAAATTCAATTCACTTCTATTTTCTTATATAAGTCAAATTTTCATTTCAGTAAAAATAAGTAAATATAGTATTAAAAGGAAAACCTGAATATCAGACTTAAATTATATATTATATTTCTGTTAAAATCGCTATTATGACTTCTAAACTGTCTCTAGAAGAATAAATTTGACTTTTTCTTTCTTTACTCTGTTTTGGATTAATTTCTTCCATTTTGTTAGATTCAAATTTTAGTCTTTTTTAAAATCCGATATTAAATATGCTTTTACTTTTCGTTGTAATTTTGACAATCTGCTAAATGGACCTAAAAATTCCCACGATATTTTTACAAAGAGAAAAGAAGAAAGTATCGAATATAAAATATGTATCATAAATATATGTACAATAAGCACAAATAATATAATAAATAAATACATTAAATGTATATAGATGTTCATCCGTACATCAGTAAACAATAACATTCCAATATAATTGAAAGACTAATTTCACTTAAAAAATTCTGTTTGTAATTTGAAAGTGGGCAACCCTACCACTTACACTGTGAACAATTCCATTAATAAATACACTAATACATATTGAAAAGAAAAAAAAATTTATGTACGCTTAAGAGCTCATCACTAAGGGGTATATTAATTTTTTTATTTCATTGGCAATGTGTCACAGAGATTCTCTATTTATTAGTTTTATTCCCGATCTTTACGAAGTTTCTATGTACATACATATATATATATATATTTATTACGTTTTCATTCTTTTTTTGCTAACTGCTAAGCAAATCAATAAGCTCAGTACTAAAATATTTCTTTCTTTTGCCTCCACCCGCCCCTTTCCGGAAAAATATTAAAAATTATAGAACCTATTTTTAATTCTGTTCGAAATATATATATATATATTTATATATGTATCTATCTTCTTATTTTTTCAAGACTGAAGAATAAAATGATGGGTATCAAGGGATTCGCTTCGACTCTTTTATTATCTGTTTTTGTTGTTTCGTTTTCATTCTCTTTATGGTATAAATTCGTTTGGGAATATAAAATACATGCTGCTGGTATTGTTATTATATTTAAATAATTCTTTTTTCTTTTATTTTTCCCCGATTTCCTTTCAGGTCCTGTTTCGTAAATTTGTGCACAGTAAGCCGAATATAACGAAACGGTAACGATGGTTGAAAATGCTACTCTCAATGATATCAAATTTAGTTGAACCTTCAAACACAAAAACAAAAAAAAAAAAACGAAGCAAATACACAACATTCAATAACGAGACTTGAACAAGTTGAATAGCAGCTGATAAAGCAGAAGAACCAGAAGAGAGCACTATCAGAGTGAAGTAAGGAGGAGGTAAAGAAAAAAAAAAACCAACCACCACCATACACAACCAACCATTAAGCGTCCTATAAAGAACACAACCGAAGTAGAAGAAAAGAAAAACTTCAACTCAGCATAAACTCTGACAATTTAATCAGTGAAACGAACGAATCAACAACAATCAAATATAATAATCGGTGTTGGCGAGTTTTATGACACACACAACCAGTCATGCTAAACAACAAATGCATTGAAGAACGCGAACAGACGCCTAAATAAATGCTACAGCAACTGTTGGCATACATATGACAAACATACATTCGCGTATACACACAAACACAAACAGAAACAATATATATATATATGTATATACATATATATAAATGTATATATACATATATATACATATATATATACATTTATATATATATATATATATATATATGTATATGTGTGTGTGTGTGTATGTATCTACGTACGTGCGTCTGTATATTCGCCTTTTTAATGTATGGTTGCGAATCTAAAGATATGGAGACCGGCTGCACACTTATAAGTGTTTGCAATTTTATCCGTTCGTTTGATGCTTTAAACAAGTTCGTTGAGATAGGCACATAACATAAAAGTGTACGATTGCTGCTGCTGCTGCTGCTGATGATGATGGTTTTGCTGTGTGGATCATTTACTTGTTTACCCGTTTTTTTTTTCCTTTCTCGTTTTATGTTTTTCGGTAATTTCCACAATTCGATGCCGTTGGCTTAAATTTTTATTATTACTCTTTAGCCAAAAAAGTACACGACTATATGTTAGTGTGTGCGTTGTTGTGTTCGCGTGTGGGTATTTTTGTATTTTATTCTTATTTCCGGTTAAGGAATTTTGTTTATGTGAATTTTTTTTTCCTGCACGTTACATGTTTTTTATTCACATGCTTGCATTCTATTTCTTTTCGGCCTCTTATCTTCTTTTTCTTGTATATTCGGGCAATTGTTTGCGTTAGAAGATAGAATGATTTGGGTTTTCATCCCATAAGAGATGATACCCGATACTTGTTTCGTACTTACCTACTATAAGTTATCCAATAACCAACCATTCATTCAATCACTTTATAACATTTGTCGCATGTGTGCACATTCTCTTTATCTAATAGAGGCATACAAACTCATACTCTTTTATATATACATATATATATGTATATATATATATGTATGTATGTATCCCTATTTATATCTTCATAATCACATTATCAATTTAATAAACCGAAATTTGATGTTTACTACAAATTAAAAAATTTTCATCGATTTTGTTTTTAAAGAATTCTTTTAAATATTTATTCATTTTATTTATTTTCTGTTTTCTTAATTAGTTCGTTTTTTCTCTTATAAATAATCTTTAAAAAAATTCCGTAATTTAATACAACACATCTTAGATTTCTTTTTCTATCTCTTTCTATCTTTTAAGTATAACTGTACACTGTTCTTATGCTTATGCTTAAATAGTTTATGTGAGCACAATTAAAATTAATTATTTACATATGATTTTCACTGAAACAACACAAAAAAAAAATTAAGAAAATTATATAAGAACTTAAAACAAATTAAACTTCAACATATTTATATAATGTTTCGTATACTAAAGTTACTTTAAACGTCTTATTTTTAAATAACCACCACCAAGAATTCATTAGTTTATGATTTTGACATTTGAAGGAATTATTTAATGAAAGTATATAATTAATGATCGCACATTTGTTTATATTATTAAATAATTTTAAAATATTTCAGAATCAATTTTTTCATGAAAATATCGCACAATTTATGCTCCTTGGCGCGAAAAATAAGCATTTTGAGGTATTGTGTTAGGAACATAGCTGGGTCATCAGTAGCAAGAAAATCGTTTTAGTAGGTAGTAATCATAGTTCGAAAGGTAAAAAATTGCCATAAGGTAGAACTTTTTAAATTTTGTGCTATTAATTCCCAGGATTCCCAGGAACAAATTTTTTCCATTACACTGCACTTTTTTAATGATAAAAAAAAAAAAAATAAAAATGATGTTTTCAATAAGAAAATCTTTATCACAAAAATATTAAGAATTTCCCAACAAGAATCCGCGCCTTCAAAGATGATATGCTGCGACTTTGAAAAAAAGTCTTAAATACTCGTTCCTTAAGACAAGGATATGAAAAAATGGCATTTTCTTTTTTAATGTAAACGCACTAGTCACTATGTATGCATGTATGTATGTATGTAGAATCTGCAATATGAGATATCATAGGAAAAACAACCAATAAACCTGTAGTTGACGTCAAGGTGAAATGAGGATAATCGCTACTTTTTTGTTTTTTTTTTTTAAATCGCTCAGGGAATGATTTCTGTCTTCGTAATACAACAACGAAGGGTGGGGGATGGGGGCATGGAGAATGAGAGGAAGGGAGCAGCCATAGCCTTAGAGATGTATGTCCGATCGATATGCGTTACGCCTTTACCGTCGAACCATTATATAGCTACGACCCCATAGCAATCGGTATTAAAATATTTTCTACCGCTTTGGCATTCCAACCAGGTATGATCTACTGTCTTGGTACTTAAATCAAGATAAGCCCATTTTATAGTCGCGATTCTTAAATACTTTGCTATGCGCTATTTAAAACAAATAACGCGGTATATGAAAAGTCTCTCTTTTTATAAGCCCTATGTAAATCAGTTTTAGGAAAAGTTTTTAAAAAGAAATAAGAATAAGAATGCAAAAAAATGTACACTATTAGTTAACTCAGTTGTATCCCATTCAAATATTAAATCCCTTAAACCACCCTATAAAATTGTATCACATTAAGATAACACTGAGCAATAGAAGCGAGAAGTACTGGCATAGAAAGTAATGAATGAAATAAACAAAAAAAAAAAAAAACAACGACTAAGATTAATGGATTTGAATAGCAATTGCGAAAGGAATTATTATTATTCGTTTTCAACCGAAGCCCCAAATAAGCTATTTATTCTTACAATAATCATGAATAATTAGTAAGAGAAAAAGAAATGTGCATGGAAACGACTTTGGGATTTTCTTGTACGTTTTCTTAAAGATCGGTTCTTGAGGTTTGCTCCTGGAAAAACGAACAGAATAGTGATTCCCCGCGTCTTTATAATGTTTTACTTTATTATATTACACTCGTTCGATATTTTTGGTTTTACTAGGTCCTTTAAACTTGTCGTCACTTCGTCTATATCTGCGAATAATAACAGGGAGTATAACTTAAAAGAAATGTGCGGTGGTATTACAAAAAGTAATATATTTGGCAACGCTACTTGTTACTAATTCAACCTATTTATTTTGTCAACGACAAAAGCTGATTAAAATTATTTTAGTCATATATTTCGATTTCTTACTGTCTTTCAGTCGTAAGAACGAAATATAAAACGAAAAAAAGGCAAGCTTTCGCTCATCTCAATCTGAAGATTTTATTGTAGATTTTCAGCAAGCAAGACAAGGGATCGGATCGCGAGTTCACATTTTCGTTCGTTGTCAAAACTTTGTTTTAGAAGGCAGCTATCGAAGAAATGTGCGCCGACCTCCGACAATGAACTGATGTGTAGTGCTAAAGAGGACAACGTTACTTCAAAAAACCTTGGCATCTTAGATCGAGTAGAAAATATTTCGTTTCCACACTATGATCGAACTATAATTAAACTTGAGCCTACAGTGTAAGTATTGTTGTCTACGGATATTATAATAACGACACATTGCGGCTTCACTAAGCCTTGGAATATTACAGAGAGGAAGTCATAGAGCCGTCGAAATCAAGCGGATGACAATTTCTCTTATCAAGAAATTCTATAACGAGAAGCTTTACCACCTTAGACGGGGCGAATGAAATTTCGATTGAACGGGATAACGCCTTTAGTATTAGGCGAAGAACATCTTCATTTATTCCAAACATTATTAAGCAATAACGAAGTCGAACCAGATCGGCAATTACATCTAATTCTAAGAAGTAATAAGTAATTAAAAATTTCCACACTTCAGAAGGACATAAATCAAATTTCGTGTTGAAGTTACAGGTTTGCCTTGAACTTGTATGACTAGCCTAACCTAAAATGCTGAACAGGGACAAAGATCTGTTGTGCTAGGTTTACGCATTTTATCTAGAAAAATGAAAAGATTTCATTTTTAAAACCTGATTACGTTTATTATTCGAAAATAGAATGAAGCGTGGATGCAACATGACAATAGTTAGAGTTAAATTCGTAAAATCCAACAGCAAATATTAAGCAATAAGAAACGATTAATGAGTATACAGACGCGATGGTGGATCTAATAAAGCTTTTCGATGTTCTCTTGATTTTAATGAAAATAAACAATAAAAACTGTGTGACAGGAAAGAGCAGCATTTCAAATATTTTTCAAACTTTTTTCTTCTTGACTCATATATTCGAGTATTTCAATAAGCGCTCATAACGATCAATGTTACCTTTTGAATATAATGTTTACGGAATATAATGTTAACTGTCTAATATTCTGTATTTTCTTTTTAAAGGAATTCGATTCCAATGCATTTCAAAAAGGAAACAGAAGTGTTTATAAATATATGAAAAGAAAAAAAAAATAAAAATAAAAAAAAAAAAAAAAATTCATACATACCACGCATGAATAACATAAAAATCCATGAAATGTGAAAAGGATTCACTTTGCTTTTGAAGTTTGCTTAACATTAGTAATCGTGTTGGAGTCTTTTGTCGTTATTGCTGTAGTTGTTATTGAGGCGGTAGAAGTGGTGGTGTTGATGGTGGCATTCAATGAATTGGAGTTAGATACTGATAATTGTGCCGTAGATGGCGTTGAAGGTTGTTTTGTGTGCGACGTTGGTGGCGGTGTTGGTAACTTAGATCTGGATGTTGGTGGTGTCGTTGCATTCACTTGAGGTACATGTGTGGATGAGGGATTTATTATTGCTGATGGTAATGATGACGACGATGATGATGATGATGATGACGATGATGATGGTGATGATGCTGTTAGTGTTTTAGGACTAGATAAGGGTTTTGTTTGATATGCTGATTTCGTTTGTTCGCTTCTGTTATCTTTCGGTTGCTCAGCAGGCGTTTTATTATTGGCTTCCATACTATTTTTTAATTTTTGCATGTACTCAGTGAAAGCTTCGTTTCCGGCACGCATACGTGAAAGTTGCTCCATTATGTAAGCTTGCTGGTAATTGTAGATGGGTGTATATTGGCTCATTTGAGCGGCCGCATTAGCGTATGAATAAAACATATTTGATGGATTGGCGGCGGCTGCAGCTTGTACTTGGGCTCGCAGCAAATTTTCTTTAAAAAGTTTACTTAGTTCGGCTTGACCGGCAGCTGCTGCTATACCCAAATGAGGCGGTAGATTAGGCATAGCAACAGCCATCGAGGGCATGGGGTGAGGGTGTGATAGTGGCAACGAAGGCAATGATGGCATTGGGGGAACTGTATTATTAACCGTTGTTAAAGATGTGTTATTAGACTTGTTTACGTTTTTTGCATTTTGCGGTGATTTACTAGGCGGTTTTACCGAATTCGTTGCGGTTGATGCATTCGGTGAAAGTACGTTAGATTTAGGTGCCAACAACATGGAGCCGGGGGATTTTTTGGATGGTTGCACTTTCTTTTGGGAATGTATTTTTACCGCTATGCCGTTCGGTGAAGCGTAAGTTCCAATAACATTACCATTATTCGCACAATTGGTAGGTTTTATTGTGGGCAATGTACTGGCTTCGCTGACTGGATTACACATTTGTCGAGGAAGAATATGACGGAATTTCTTACTGGCCTGGCTACTGTTACTGTCTGATGATGATACTGGCGACTTTGGTGATTTTTGTTCATTATTTATGCTTCCATTAACTGCAGGCTTTTTCTCTGGGCTGGGGGTTTTGACAGGAGGAGTTTTAGTTAAATTATTTAATTTTTGATTATTGTTAGGGATTTTGTTACTGCCAATCGTATTAGAAATGTTGTTCGACTTTGGCCCATTAACGCAATTAGTTTTCATGGAACAGTTATTATTATTATTATTTTGAGCAATTAAAAGACTTGCTAAAGCCGGATTTGTTTTCATTGCATTCGCTGTTTGGTTGGGATCACGTTTGGTCGGCGGATTAGGAAATAGCTGGCCATTTTTGTTATTTTGTAAGGCGAGATGTTGTGAACTTGCTATGGAAGGTGGGGCTGAACGTTTGTTTTCACTGTTCTCTATGGGAGAATCGGGAAGCTTTAAAATTTCTATATAATTATTCACTGGACTTTTATGTTTGGGATAAGCAGAATTATTAGTTGCTGACTCGCCATCTTCCCTGGTAATAGTAATCGACAAAGATGATGGTATACTAATGTTACATGATGTTAGCAACGACTTAACTTTCAGTTGTTTTTCGGGCGGATCCTCTTTAGGACTAGGACTCCGTACGAAGGGGTATGGGCGCTTGTTGTTAGATTGTTGATTACTCGAATTACTGTTTGAGGTTGAATTGTTGATATTATTGTTGTTAGTACTTGCATTATTTAAGCTCTTATTGGAGTTGTTCGAGTCCTTCTTAACAGGGGGACTTGGAAACAAATTAGCCATTTGACTGTTTACGCCCAAAACACTTTGTAAAAAATTATTGGAAGAATTTGAAGGCTTCGGTGTATATTTATAAGTAGGCATAGTGGGTATATTGTAGTTCGGCACATACTGTGGCGAATTTGGGGAGTAGATGGGTGAATTCGGCGTATACATGGGAGTCCGACAGCCGGGTGGCACTTCATTACCTTTGGCTTTTGTAGTATTAAATAAAGCTAAATTCAAATAACTGTTCGAATTATTGGACTTTTGAGTAGCAATTGATTTCGGATTATGTGCAGAGGAATTATTCTGCTGACCTGCATTACATGGAGATGCTTGGGTTTTATTTATAGACGTTTTAAGCGGTGGTGGTCCCATTAAAGTCGTAGTTTCTGATTTGGGTCCATATACTTTAGACCCATTCGTATCGTTTAATATGGTCTTAATTTCAGTACCTGCTTCTTTCAAAATCTTATTCACATCGCTTGGTATATTGGCGAAAGGATTCGGTCTTGCTGCCTTGGGAAGAATGTGCTGATATCGCTTCGCTATAGGTGTCCTATTACCAGGAGCTGACATTTGTATACCTTGTATATGCGGATGAGGTATAAACGATCCCGCTGGAGTTGCAAGTATTTTACTACCAGAGGGCTTTTGTGCTTTTCTTGACGCAATACCTAGAGGTCTCATGATTGGCAATCCAATCGGGGGTGGCATTAACGGCTTGTCGTTAGTCTCTTTTGGTTGGTTGTTGATGCTAGGAAGCTGTGTTGATGGCTTCGCAATAGGCTTACCGCTGTTGTTGTTAGTATTAGTATTATTACATATAGGCGGCAATTTGATTTTAAAATCTTCTGTCGCCAAGGGAGGTGAAATTTTTGGCTTTTTTATTATAGTTTTTACCGGATCTTTGCATTTACGCTTCGAAGCAGTTTGGTTGACCATTATAGGTGGTAATAGTGTTGGTGTTGGTAACTTTGAAGGCAATATCGCAGTAGGCGTTAAAGCTTTATGAGCACTTGTTTTGCAAGAGCTTGTAATAGGCGATTGTTGTTTAGAGTTTTCATCCTCCGATATTTCTTGTTTAATCGCCTTAATAGGAGCTAGAGAGAAAGATTTAAGAAATTGCGATTTTTTTTCTTCTTCACTCATATTATCGGCATTAGAATGAGGAGAATTTGAAGAAGGATATTTGGCCAAGGGACTTATACGTTCAGCTTTAATTGTTAAAGGCGGCACGGTCAAGGGAGTGGTCGTTTTACTTTTTCCTTCATTGTGTGGTAATGATTTAGGTGCGGATTTTGGACTATTCGCATCCTTATCCTTTTTATTCTTCACTTTCCATTCCTTATCAGGTCGAACTGGTTTAACTATCTCCTTACGCTCCGGATCTGACATATTGATAATGGTTACGCTGTTTTGTTTGGACAAATCGATTTTCAGTTTGATGTTTTCTACCTTACGTTCTTCTTTAGCGACGGTAGCCGTGGTATTAGCTGTGGAAGAAACTTGAAGATTTTCTTTCTTCTCTTTTGCTAATTTACAAGAGTTCACTAATTTCGAGTCATTGGCGGATTGGGAATTACCAGTTTTGTCTTTGCTTGGCTTACTAACTAATGTTATTTTTAGACTGTCTGACGTATGAGATTCTTGGGAGCTAATCGAAGGACTTTGCGGAGGTTGAACAATTTGGAAGTGTTTGGTTTCGGGACAAGGAATCTCCGTAGTTGAAGATACTTCGGTTTCGTCTTCTGTTTTAATTTCTTCCGGTTCCAATATTTTAGTATTAACCTCCGATGTTTGTGTTGAGCAGGATAACGGTTCATGTACTATTGTCATAGCGTTTGATGGTAATTTGGCTTCTTCTTTTCGAGATACAAGTTCTTTCTTTTCTTCTTTGGCGGAGGTCGTGGTTGCGGTGGCGGCAATCGGAAGGCTTGTTGTGGACTGATTGTTTAACAAATTTTTCTTCACTTTTATTAAAGGTTTAAGATTTTTCTTTACACGAAAATAGAAGCGCATAGGAGCATCTCGCTTCCAGGTATAGATATAAGCCACATCCATTAAAGTATAATGATCCAACAAAACAATGGTTTTCACTTTGTACATGATATCGATTAAAAATCGGTTTGCATCTATTTGGAATTTACCGTAAACAAATTTCTTTAGATGAGCTACCGTAAACATGGCTGGGCATTTAACATAACGCGGTTTCAAAAGCTCATTATAGTTCGTTTTATATTTGGTTAGTTCCCTAAAAAGGATAAAGTACAACCGCCAATTAAGGTATGATAAGAATTACATTTTATTTTTTGAAATTTAATAAAAAATTATAGAGATGATAAAGCTTTTTATTTAAGTTTTTTAAAAAAATGTTTAAGAAACTTACTCAATATCCGCGTATTCCAATGATAACGACATATAGTCTGAAGGACTAAATATCAAATGTTCGGTATCGTCACCTCTTTGTTCGGGTGTTGCTAAAGCTGCTTCTTCGGGACGATCTTTATAAAAGGCACGTTTACGCATTAATTCTTTTTCATATAAACCCGGTACCAATTTATAAACTATCGCTTGCAATGTAGTATCAGACCTAAGGAAATATAACGAACGACGAAACATAAGAATAATAATAATAAAAAAAAAAAAAAGGAAAGAACGGATATAAAGAAAATTCGCTTTTATTTAGAGTTATTAAAGCGTAAACTAAAACTCGGAAACAGGTAAAGACAGACACAGACCCAAATACAGACGACATGAATACAAAAGCCTTTAAACTCGAAAGCATTAATAAAATGTTGACGCAGATGTTTTTCTCTTTTTGTTTTTTTTTTTCCTTTTTTGGCATAAGGTTCATTACTTTGCATTCGGTGTCTCAAAATATTGAAATACGCACGCATATATGCACACGTACACACACAACATATACGACAGTCTGAGGCGGGGTGAAGCGGAATGAAATATATATCCAAAAACAAAAACAGACCAGGTCACGGTTTTAGAATTTCAGAAAAGTAAGAAAAAGAAAACATTATGCAACCGCATGAGAATTATTGCTATTATTATTGTTATTATTATTATTACTGTTGTTGTTGTAATTGCCACTTGTGTGCTGTCAGTTTAATTAATAAAATAAAAAAAAGCGATACAGAAGCCTACGAGCTGCTTATATTTAGTTCATATTTCAATTTAGTTCGATGCTTTTATACGAAAATGTGCAAATACCGACGGCATTTGCTTTGTTTTTGTTTTCTATACGTAAGCGCACAAGAAAGCTATCGTTTCCTAAAGCTACATAAAGGTGCTTTCATTAAAGAGTTGTGTCAGATTGTGTACTATTGTTGTGTACTTACTTGATATTGGGTTTGACGGTATTTATCACCATTTGACAACGTGGACAGTACTCCTGTGTACGTAGGTGTTTAATTAAACAACTGTGACAAACTGTGAAAGATTTAAGATAAAAATGACTTCAATTAAATGTAATAAATGAAGAAAATGTGAAAAGTGCAGAGGATGCATTAAGGAATTATGGTTCTACGCGCGACTTCCTTTTCTTTAAAAGTGTCTGGCGTACCTCCAGTCAAGTGGAAAAAAAGCACGTTTTTGTGATAAATGCTACACAGCGTTACTTAACAAGACTTTTTCTTTTTTCCCTTTTTTTTTTTTTTTTTTTTT
>KK351064.1:1350398-1367101 GCA_000671755.1 Glossina brevipalpis | reverse complement strand
ATTAAAAAAACAATGATACATCTTAACTCATATTTAAATCTGTAATTATAAAAATTAAAATAAATTTAAATAAAAATACATGGCTTAGTTAGTGTAAAACATTTAATGATCTAATATGCGCGATCTTAGTTTTTTGCTAACCCTAATACTTTCGCCTGAGGACAAACAATAAGGAAAAATTTTGCCTTCCTGAGAGGTTGTAAATTATAATAATACCGGCGATATTAATCATAAGATACCAGGAATAAATCAATACAACGGCCAGTCATTAGTTTTACAAGGATACTCAGACAACTTTTTATACGCATCAGATTTCCTCAATGTTTTTCACGTACGTGTACCAAATTTGCACCAATGGTTTTACTTTTTTGGACCTCACTACGTATTACAAAATAAACCTTCGTATCGTAATAAAGTTTTAGTGGTTTATGATGGAAATAGATAAAAAAAATAACAAATTCTTTGGCGAGAAAATTCAATTTGCTAGATTTAGCTTGCATCACCACTTCGCGGTGTTAGGCTCTCTTTTCAATAGCGGCCCAAGTAAGAATTATACCTTTACATAACAACTAAACTAAGGTACTAAAATTTTGTAATTTTATTATGAAACTAAATGAGGTTGTTTTGTGTTAAAAATAGAGATTTTAAGTGAAGTGACCCTAAAAATGGTCCTATACAATCTAATTTTCAACAGCGCCTATCGTTGGTCCAAAACATCCCAGTATACCAAACTTTTGTTGTTAAAATTTCTCAAAAATCTCGATCCGTAGGTTGAACGCAAAAATGCATGAAAGGACATCGGACGGGCAAATAAGCTTAAATCGTTTCAGGATCTCTTTCTGAAGCAATGATCGCTATGATATAAGAGAGTTTTTTTTTGTGAAGTCCTTCTGCATATTGCATATATTCGCACAAAACTTAACATACCTCACATCATAAGTGTTGGGTGTTAGGGTGTAATAAATACAATATTTTTTTTTTTTTTGTTAAAAATCAGTAGAAGCACCTGTTTTAATCTGCTCGGGAGGCGATGCGTTTGAAATATCTCTCATACAGCCGTTTCTACGGAAAGTGAATTTTTATACGGCAAAAATGTCCAATTTTTCAATTTTATGATGATATAATGAATGGTCTGTGGTATTAATTTGATATAAAAATTAATTATATCGTATATTGGCCTTACGATTCATTTTTAGAACCCCATAACGCATATAAGCGTTCTCTAATGAAAAATAAATCATTATATTAGTTCGGGGAAAAAGAAATCCATTCAATCTTATATGAACTTCAGGACTTTATTTAACATTTCGAATTGGAAAATAATGGATTTCTTTTTCCCCAAACTAATGATGATTTATTTTTATAATATATATAATAATGTTAGGACCCGCATGAAAAACACGCTTTTGGATGGAAACAAGGAGTGAAATACGGCATTTTATCACGAACATAAATGAAGAGTTGTGTTAAGCAATACGGTGTGTAGGGTACATAATGGTCAGATTTAACCAATTTGATAATACTATTACTTGTCTTAGGCTTAAGATACGATGAAGCCGCCTTTATGTTCCCACAAATTTTAACGTATGGAAAGCACGTGTAAACGAACACAATCAGCATTCTGTCCACTTTCATTGTCTTTCATGTTGTGTTAAAATTTGTAAGAATTAAGCGTGGCTTGATTGCATTTATAGCCTTAGCACATGGAAAATATCACAATATGTATAGATTTTTAATTAGTGTGGATAGCGGAATTGATTTAATAACCATGTCTGTCGTTCAACTACCAGATCGAAAGCAAAACTACGATACAAAATTATATGGAAAAGCAGAATTGATGTAGGCTTGATTGTATTCATTTGCACAGGCACACACACATTCCACTCCCTATATTTTCAACTTTTATTCCCAGATCTTAAAAAAAAGGTGGCCAATTGAGTTTATACAGCCTTACGCAAAATATGCCAATATTGTTCGCAGAGGTGCCTAATTCCGGTGCAAATTGGAAATTCTACTAACAATTTCATCCAAAGATGCACAATATTCGATTTACTTCATTCACTATTGCATTTCATTAATATGTGCCTTAAAGCACTTTCTGGTAATTAATAATATTTTTTCTTTATTAGAAAGTAATTATATAAAATGCATTGTGTGATACAAGCACATTAAAGCCGTGCTTATTTTCCCATGTCTGGAAGACAAAAAAAAAAAAAAGTTAAATGCGTGGCTTCGCTTCATTGTTTCATTCGTTTACATTGCTTTCCATACATTTGAATTTGAGGGGAGGATATAAGCGCGGTTTCATTGTATTATAGCCGATGGCGCATTCTAATGTCACCTAGATGTCCAAAGCGTTTTTGTTAGATCTCAAACACAATGATGTCGCCCTTATAACGTACACTTTTAAACATATGGGAAAGTAATATAAATGAACACTATAAGGATGGTCATCATGTAAGATTCTTACAGCCATTTCTAGGTGAGTGTCACTTAATAAAAGTAATTTCATAGCTTCATGTAAACAAATTTAGCTGGTGATTCTTCTTCTAGTTTCTACGTTCACTTTTTACATCAACTTTGGTGACACTAAATTATGTGTAATTTTGAACAGATTTGCATTAGTGTTGAGTACAAAAGAAGGAAAATTACCACCACAATCTCTCTTTCAAAGTTGTACTTGTATGAAAAACAGCTGTGAAACGAAAATGTGCACAAACCTAAACATATTGTTCAACGTTTATATTAATTAAAATTTGCTCATTTCGTTACGCACAATTTTCCCCAAACTAATATATATTTACATGATCACTCTCCAGTGTATAAATATTGCCGCCTCATTGTGTTTTCAGTCTAAGATGTTTCCGCTTTTATATTGCAAATCAACGGCAATTACATAGCGAGATAAAGCAACAATTTTATGAAAATAGTATGATTACAAGATTGAACAAATCTGGCAACCTGCTTTTAATTGAGAATCGCGCGTTTTTTTCTGACATTTTGAGAAGTCCTTTCTCTATATTTTTACAAAAATCTACAAAATAAAGCAAACGTATTTATTGTAATTACTTCAAGGATTGCATTAAAAGCTTTAGCTTTCATCTATCATTGAATAATGTCTAATTCTTTTAAAAATAGTGGTCAGTCAGTTAAAAAAAATAGAAAAAGCCATGAAAAGACTAATACGATCAGTGCGAAAAAATTAGTGCAAGCAAGGTTACCATTTAAAGTACTCGCTGATAAACCGTCCCCGGCATTTACTTCACTGGCAGTAGCAGAAGGAGAAAACAATATCGTTATTGCGGACATTAGGAAACGTAAACTTTCGTTTGGGTCGGATGTGGAGGAAGATGGTGGTGCAGCCAACCATAATTTAAGCAAAGGACATTTAAGTGTGAGTTTGGAGAGTAAAAGAAAAAAAAGCTCAGCAATCAAAGATGAGGAAGCATTGTCAATTGAGGACAGTAGCGAAGATAATTCATCATACAAAGCCAGCAACGAAAATATTATTATTCAAACTCCTAAAGTTCATACCAATAAAAAACGTATTGGTATTACGACTCCACAGTCAATTAATAAAGCTCAGATAGGTAAAGGCAACAGTTCCCCAAAACTTCAGATTAAATTTCCACTTAGTAGTGGTAAGAAAAGTAAAAAAAGAAAATCCAGAATACGCTCTGAAGATGGCAATAAACTTGAAACAAGGATCTTAACGGATTCAAATGATGAGAGCGGGCTAGTTTTTAATTTGAATCCATTAAAAAAACCCAAAATAGATAACAAGGAAGAGGACAAATTTGTGAAAACTGAAAGTCAATTGAAAGTAAACAAATTTATACGATATTATACGATAAGTTAAAGATTTTTTAAAATTATTTTTATCTTTTTAGGGCGAAGAAGTTATCGAATTAGATTGTGAACATGAAGATTTGGATAAAGATAAAATTGATTCTGTAAACGTTGAAACAGACTGTGAAAGAGGCGATGTTGATATCAATCAAAGTTTAACAGGAGAGTCAACTAAGAGTGCCGCAGTTTTAGAAGATCCTAATGTAAAAAAACATAAGGATTTAACTCCGAAACAAAAGAAACTTATAGAACGGCGTCGGAAAATTCGTGAAGAAAAAGAACGTAAATTGCAAGATGAGAAAAAACGAAAACAAGAGCAAAAAGATGAGAAAGAGCAAAAGAAACGAAAGGAGCGTGAGGAGAAAGAAGAGCAGAAGCGTAAAGAACGCGATGAAAGGGAACGAAAACGTTTAGTTGAGATCGATGCAAAAAATGAAGAGAAACGTAAACGAAACAAAGCCAAAGAAGAAGAACTTCGTAAGAGGGAAGAAGAACGCAAGCGAAAAGAACAAGAAAAAGAAGAAGCTGAACTTAAAAAGAAAAAAGCGGCTGAAGCTTTTACAAAATTCTTTTTACCTAAAACATCTATCGATAATGCTGCGACTACATCGATATGTTCGGCCAATGATAATGTTAAAATTTTGGCTTTTCAACCCTTTCAGATTAAGGGCGATATGAAAATGGCACCGATTGTACGAAATATTCTTAGTGCAGAGTCTCGTCAAACACTTGATGCATTGCAGACAAGAAAAGAATACCTTCCTGAAATTCGATTATATTTGGCCTTAATGCGTTCAGGTGAAATATTGCCTTGCAAATGGCGTCGAAGATCTATAGAGAATGATGATGATCTCATAATCATAGGCACGTGATTCTGTGTTTAAAATGTAACTTTCAATAATATCTTGGTTTATACCGAACTTTTGTTCTCATTTAGAAGATGAACTTGATAGGGTGGGCGAAGCAATTATTCAGGAAGGCCTTATACATGGGCGGGAGCGAACACGAGCTAAATTTTATCAATTTCATGATAATCGTAGACCACCTTATTACGGAACATGGCGTAAGAAATCAACAGTTGTAACTCCTCGCAAGCCTTTTGTTCAAGATAAGGTATTCACGTTTTCTTTTTGCGAATATAAAAAAAATTCTAATAATAAAATGAAAAATGTTGCAGACATTTTTCGATTACGACATCGATTCCGATGATGAGTGGGAAGAAGAGGAACCTGGCGAGTCATTGGATGGCAGCGAAGATGATAAAGACAAAGAATCTGAGGACGATGATTATGAGGTAGATAATAAATGGTTTGTGCCGCATGGGCATTTGAGTGAAGAAGAAATGCAAAACGAAGATGAGTTGGTGACAAACGATGATAATACACGAGAAGCGCAAAAAATTAAACTACAAATGCTTCAGCAAGAGTTTTCACAGCAAATGACAAGAAAAATGGAAAAAATCAAACCTCGACTCATTGGTTGCGTATGGGTTGATGAGAATGGCAATCAACCGGAAAATTGTGCAAAAATCATTTGGGATAGTCTACAAATGCGAGCCATGTTATACAATGAATCGCTTACATTTGAAGACCAAAAGTCAGAAATAGAGCGCTCAGAGCCTCTATCACCCATGGCGGCGGCTACGGTTGAAAAACTTAAACCCATATCTCTATCAGAAGAAATGATAAAAAAGTTGGCTTGTTTAATACATGGCAATAAACATTCGAAAAATTTTCTCATTAATGAATACATAGCTTATGTAGAGAAAACGGAAGAGGCGATTAAAAACGGTGGTGTACGTAAACCAGTTAAATCCACAATACGAGATAAAATCGATGAAATTGCTGTGTGGAAAGCAGTGGAAACGATTGAAAGCAATCAAGAAGATGCATCTCTAATTGACAGTAATAGTAATAAGAAGCATAAAAAAAGAAAAATCAAGAAGAAACTTTGTTGGGTAGTATCGCAAGCGGTTTTAGATAAAATGGATTTACAGCATTTGGATTTAAAAAATAGCTGGAATTATACCCTAATACCTAAATTAAAAAATACACATGAAGCATCGACAAATATTGATAAACTGAATGAAAGTAAACTTTTACAGGTTTACAATAATGAAGAAGATCAAGTCAAAGAAAAACATGATAAACATCAAGCTGCTGAAGAAAAGATCAAAGGCCAATTACCAGAACAAAATAATTCAATAAATATGAAACAACAACAAGGTACAGGAAAGAAAAGAGTGCCACTATTAATATCAGTGCAAAGAGGACAAAAGATCCCATCAACAATTAAAAACAATTTAATCAGTCAATTTCTGCAAAAAGCCGCGAATTCAAAGTCATCGAACAAAGTGAATAATACAAAGCAAACATCCGATTCTTTAGATGAAAATGACATGGTAGTAATGGACTAGTATAAGCGGCTAGAATTTATGCTTTTTTATATACGTTAGGCGCACAGTTTCGCGTTTTGCATTAATTTATATCTTAATCTTAGAAAGACCAGGTGGAACATTATTGAAACATAAAAGTAATCCGTTTTAGTAAAAACCTTCCATCTTTTTTTTTTTTTGGCGGGATGGTTTGATACAAAACGCATGATCAGTTTAATTTGTTTTAGATCGCGCCATTTCTTAGAATACTAAAAAAAAAAATTTTGTAAAAGATTTTCTACATTTTAAAAATAGTTTATAGTTTGAAAACATAAAATCTAAATAAACTACTAATTAACAAATAAGTAAAAAAAAATTTTAAAATTATTAGAAATAAGCAGCGCGATTGTTAATTTTTTCGTTCTTTTTTTCAGTCATGATAATAAGTTTCTTGATAATTTATATGATAAAGTTATACACAAATAGCTAAATTGGTCGAAATCAATTAACTTATATGCTTTGAGTTCAGCTTCGGTTGACTAATTTGGTACTGGTAGAAAGAGCAGAGTATCCAAGAAAATTTCTGTTGATTTGGCTAATGTTCTCTCTTTCCGTAAAACACTCTGAGGGTAAAATTTTAATCGTATAAACATGTAAAGGATATTCTCCATTGTTGTTACTATACGTGTGTGTAGGCGTGCCCTTTGGCCGGTGCTATCAATTTTCAATACCAATATGCCTGTAAGAATCCTCTCAATGTCTTTATTATTTATTGCAGCCAAGAGGATTTTTGCCACAGACGACATTCCACATATGATACGTTGGTGGGGTCTTTGAAGTATCTTTTTTTTGGCTGGTGCAAAAGTTCTATGTGTGAGCAAATAAATATACACCTATCCTTCGGTTATGCATATCAAAGCAAATTGATTTCAGAAGAATTGATCAGAAAACTGTTTATTTTAATAAAAGATGTCGGTACGTTCAAATGTTCTGTAAACGCCAAAGCGATCTCTAAAATTCTTACATTTAAAATTTATTATTAAAATAATGATTTTTAGCTGAAATTTCTATTTTTTTGGTTCAAATGTCAATCATACAAAGATCACAATATATCTAAAAATATTCTTTAGATTATATAGTTTATTTAGAGTTCTTTTGACTGTAGAACTTTATCAAAATTTCTCATCGAATAACTCACGTTTCTATAATGCTTGCTGCTAAAGTTTTACAGTTAGCTTATTCTTAATCGCAATAGGCGTTTCAATAAGAATAATAATAAAGAGGTCAATCGAGTTTTTGGTGAAAAGTTTCAAGTAGAAGGCAAAAATGTAAGGTCGATTAAAGACTCGACTTCAGTTCATGTATTGAATGATATTCTCAAGCTACTTTGGTCCGTTATTTTTCGCTTTCAAGAAGCTAGTATGTATGACGTATATTCAAACACGTTGTAGCATTATTATTGTTGAACGACATTCAATTTGACTTACTTATGCTAAGCTTGAATTTTATTATATTTTCACTTAATGTAAATTTAGCTATAATCTAGTTTAGTACCCCAGTTCAGATAACCTACTTTAATAAACTAAATTTATAATTTGGTTTACTAAGCAATTCTAATTACATTATATAAGTAGCTGACAACAGCAGCTCAGTCAGTATGTAATTAATAAATAAGATCAAATACATTGTGTGAACAACAATCTTTAACTAATAAATTGCGATTCACTACAACGCATTTTTCACTTTCAATGCTGTCATTACGATTTTTTAATTTACACACT
This sequence comes from Glossina brevipalpis, assembly GCA_000671755.1. Classification (NCBI taxonomy): domain Eukaryota; kingdom Metazoa; phylum Arthropoda; class Insecta; order Diptera; family Glossinidae; genus Glossina; species Glossina brevipalpis. Next base: position 1,359,097 of record KK351064.1, on the reverse strand, counting down.
TTAATATCGACTTGAAGCCGTCTAATTTTGTACTGACAAGCTGCTTTAACAATTTATTGATTTTTCGTGTAAGAAAGTTGTTTTCAGTACTATAGCGAAAAACTTGTGTACAATAAAAAATTATTAGAAATCTAGATTTTAGGTTCTCGATATTGAATTTCCACGACACGATACACAAAAACAACAATACAATCATTTAATTTCATGTCAATATATCAAATTTCGCCACAATATTATTAAAAATTGCGACCTGTGGGTTGAGCGCAAAAATCCCTATTCGACTTAATATACCCTGTAATACGATTTTTGTAAAGCATACAAAAAAAAGACAGGGCGTGATGAGAAAATGTGTCCAATTGAAGATAAATTATTATTATATATATATAGATAACTTTAGCATTTGTCGAAAAATACTCCGAATTTTTAAAAAAATAACACAAGTCCAACGAATTTAGAGCACACGAAAAATTGATTAAAGGAATTATTTGCGAATGTAAAATTTATAGCTGGAGCTACCAGAAATACTCAAAAATGGATGAATGGTATAAGTGATCATATAAAGTAAATCAATTAAAGGACCGACGGTGTCGATTGCTATGATTTCAAAGCTTGTGTTTGGAGTGTTTGTAATTTGCTGCTTCTCTTTAGGCATACGCCTAACTTGCTCGTTTATAATACACGATGTGCAATTATTTATGAAATGCTTTACCATTTTATTCATATTTTTCCAAAGGTAACGTTGTTTTAGTTTCAGTTGCGTTTTTCTACCTTACCTAAGTGTCCTCCATGAGGACTGTTATGATATTCTTCTATCATTGTTTGTATTGTTTAAGTGTATCTAGAATTCTTTGAGGGGATTCATATAAGATTATTTTTAATAATTGGCCGTTATCATTTCCTTTGTTTCTTTGCAATATGTTAAATTTTCTTTTAAACTCATTTTCTTTTATAAATGAGCACAAAATATCTTTTTTGTGTAGCGCTACTGTAAATATTTTATCTTTTTCTAATGTTAATGTCAGCTTCTCCATAATCGAATCTAAATTCAGAGGATTATCACTGCATCTTATTAATACATACTTTTCGTCGACTTTTATTTGAATATTTTTCTTCCTCTTTAGGCCTGGAACGACAAATTATAGATCAGCAATTCCGTTGATTTTTGATAGCATCGAATTTCATGCAAAGCTACGGTACCGGGATGTGATAACGATGGGGCTTCTTGACGTCGCCGGCAATGGCCAATTGTTTACGTGGGGCTTTAGCTCCAGTTGATTTAAGAGACGTTTGCTTCGCACGAGCTATTTTTTATATTAATCGATCTTTATTTAAATGAAAATTTACTTTTTTACTTTTTCTTATATTTGAAATTCACGCTCTTCGCTTCTTAATTTCTCTTGACCGTTGTTTTCAATGACTGGTGTAAACGGGTGCCTGTGTAGTGGGTTGGGTAACGGGTTGCGATAAGTATCTTGATGTTGTAGCAAACGCATTTGTTGAAAATTTTATCAAACTTTTCCAACTTTTGTTGGAAAAAAAATCTTTCTAATTTATATAGGTGCGTTATTAAAAAAAATAATGTGGGGTTCAATTCGATAGGATTGAATTTGACAGGATCAAGTTATGAATTTAATTTGACAAAATTGAATTTGACAGGATCGAATGTGGCAGGATTGCCATGTTATGATATTCTTTTGGAAAGTGTGGCAGGATCGCATTTGTTATGAATTCCTTTGGAGGAATACTATTATTTTTAAATCTGTTAATCAACCATTCGCGCAACGGGCAAATTTAGCTTCGCGATAGTTCGCGGAGTGCTTGGTTGATGATTAAGAAGAATAAAATCAAGTGAGATGTTTTAATCTCTCGATAACGAGTGATTTCATTTATTGGAATTGGTTGGTTTATATACATTTTCCAATAGTGCTTATGCTAATGAAACTTAGAATAATTGCTGACGCCAACAAATAAAAGAAATATAAAATAAATGTTTACGCTAATAAAAGAAGTTCAAGAGGATGCTTACGTTACCAAAAAAAAAAAAAAAGAAATGTAATATGAGTGCTATAATAAAGAAGTATAAAAAACTAGGTCTATTAAGTAATTTATGTTGTGTGGTACATTACAATTTGTTCAAAATAATACAACTTTTATTCTTCGGCTTCATTAGCTCTTCGTTTTAGGTTCATCCGTTTGTCGGCGATATAGTTGAAACGTAAGTGCAATCAATTGTTTCAGTTGTGAACTATATATAAAATTTCTGGAAATACCTGTAAGTGTATATAAATACATAAACAAATAAATATTTTGTTTAGCTAAATCAAACCGTACACTGTCTTCATCAGAGAATTTCGTCGATTTTCGCGCATATTTATCTAAAAAATGCATTTTAATGCTCTTAAAACTGATGGTTGATCCAATGGAATAAAATAATCATTACTTATACACTGCTAATATGATCCGTGAACCAAAAAGCATAGCACTGTCCGTCGAATGTCTTAACAATCTTTTATGCTGCAATCTAATGAAACTCATTTGTAATAAAATCGCTTAAAAATATTGCAAGTACCTTTGCTTTTATTTTGAAAATATTTTTATACCCACTAACGAAATTAGAATCAATTGAAGCATACCGATTTGTTCGTCTATCAGTCGGCGTAATGTTTGTGGTAAATTTCTTCCTGGCCGCAGGCATCGACTTCAACTTTGGCAGAAACATTGGAAGCCACATTTCACTACCTACTTCGTTTCTTCTTTCTTCTCGTTTGACCATTTTTCATCTTTTATGGAGTTTCTGACGCTTCCTTCTTGATGTTGCAAAGGTTTTCACCAAAAAAATAAATTTCATTCTATTCTATTATTTTGAGCAGGTGTGGCTAATACTTTCTTTCCATTATTGCCCACACACTTTGGAATAGCTGGCGCAATATTTGTGGAACTATCCGCTACGATTCATGAGTAATGAGCAGAAAATCCAATTTTTTTTTTTGCTTTCGAAAATAGAGGTGTGTTCTTGACTTGCGTTTCACTGTGGGCGAGTCCTGCGGCCCTTTTTGGCCCATTTTCAATACCAACCTGCATACGAGAACTTCCACTGCTTCTGCCGCATTTGAGGCCGATGTCTTATTTTTTTTCGGCCAGGAGAATATTTATCACAAACATATCACAAACGGACAGACCGAGATGCTTGAAAGGATTTGAAATTTGATGCTGATTAAAAATAGGTATATATATATACTTTGTTGGGTTTCTAAAGTTTCTTTCTGGGTGTTGTGTAAACAACTTGACAAAATTAATGTACCACCCCTATTCTTCGGTAGTGAGTATAATAAAGTAAAGAAAAAGCAGGCAAAAACTTAATTGCGATTGAAGGCGAATTTTTCATTACGTATAGACTTCAAAAATGAGAAATATATATAATGTTTGTATTGTAATACGAAAAGATATTGGTGTGATTGTTGTAACAGTGTTCACAACTTTCCTAACTCGCTCGGGTTCAATGCGTGAAAATACTTAAGTTTACCAAAGCGCTGCTTGGCAAACTGTTTAACTATAGGAGTAAAATAAAAATGCAGGTTGTATGTCACATTCATATTTCAGCTTATGTACTATTTTGTATTCTTAAATTCTATCAAAAATAATACAAATATATACATAATTAATTCTAAATCAGCATAAAATAATAATAAATAATAAGCAATGATCAATAAGGGCGCTTGCCTTAATTGCAATCTTTTCACTTGCCATTTGGATTACTAGGAAGTCCAACTCGACACTTTGAAATGTCTCATCTATATCTTATTTCTTTTGTTTTTCTTTTTTATTTTTATTTCTATATTTGTTTTATGTTTTGATACATTCCCAATGCATATACTACAGATGGTCCGTCACACACTACAGTATGTAATCAGATTTATACAGTTGGGGGGAGATTGGCTTACATTCAACAGCAGGAGTAAAATATTTTCAATTTGTTCATGCATCTGTGAAAACTATAATTTCAAAAGAGTTATTAATCCAGACGCACCCAAATATAAATTCGTTCGAAATGTTTATTGCGAAAGCGAGTAACTGACAAAAATTTGTTTCAGATGTAAATGCTCACTACTAATGAAGTATATGTGCGTGTGTCAGATTTCTTATTGTTTTGTGTTGTCTGCAATACCATTTAGGAGAGTACCGACTCATTTATGCCAGTACGCTTACATATTTCGACACTCGCGGCTTTTGTCTTTTATCGATTCAAAAATAATTAATAAGCCTGGGAACTTCACACATTATTGATATAGTTTCAGTGGTAGTCCGATAGTTTTCAACACTAAACAAATGTTTGTGCAAAGGACTTAAGCTTTCCTACATGATTTTTGCAGTTTCAAAAATCTTGAGTCTTGACTGTGGAAATATTGAACATCCTTATTATTATATAATTTAGGAATTTGACACCATTTTTTAGATAATAATAATAATAAAAAGCTGTATTACCAAATTTCGTCATATTTACATAGAAGCGTTAGATAAATTTGTTCGACGTTCGAACCTAACAAGTCATAAGAAAAAGGAAATATGTTCTTCTAAGTAAAAATTCAATTCAAGGGCCTCTTAGTTTCTCGCAAAAAAAAAAAAAAAAAAAAAAAAAAAAAAAAAAAAAAGTAACGTAAAGCAGCTCTAGCTTAACAAAAAACCATCTCAAAATATGCTTTCAAACCTGTACTGAATCTAGAAGTGATCGCTCTCCCTTTTTATTTGTAGCTGAAATGGTTACTAACTGTACGTTTCTAATGGTTATGCACGCTTCGTTAAAAACAGAAATTCAGCAGTTTCCAGTCCTAATTCTTTTTTGCACATTTTACATAATTGTCGTTTTGAACTAATTTACAAAATCTTAATCTATTCAGATGTTTATAGCTGGATAGTGAATTAAAATAGACAATTTAATTACAATAAATATCGTGAACGTGAATTGGTCATTTTATATAGTTGCTCCACATATTACGGCGCCCAAATTTGCCGGTTTCTCTGTCTATCAATGAAAGTTCACAGCGTTTTTTCCCTCAAGTTTTAATTTGTGCTTTAAGATAGATAGATATATTGAAATGAAAATCTTAAAAACAAAATAGTTATGTGCTTTGTATTATTATTTTAATTCAATACTTTTTTATTTATACCATTTTTGAATGATGCTGTGCTATTAATTTATTTTGTAACTTTTTTATTTAGTAAAGAACACTTTCCTCGTAGAAATTTGATTTTTGGAAACAGTCGCAGACTGGTGTAGGGCAGAATATTTTCGTTAAGTTAATTTTAAACTTATTTGTTAACAAAAGATTGCCTTCGATCGAAAATTTAATGTTTTATTCCAACATTCATACATCAAGTACACTGCTGATTGTAGAGACCCATAAATTTATTGATGCCCTATGAGAATAACTGCAGTGTTGACATATTTTGAAAGTAAATTTTCTTAATATTTAAATATATGCTCAATGATTTCTTCAATTACTATTCATTATTACCCATTCAAAAATGTTGTCACAAATAGGATTTCATAGTGCCGGTACCTCTTAAAAGAAATATTACTGCCATGCGCGTTTTAAAAAACGTCAGCGAACCAAATCTCATCCATAATTTTCAAAAGGATAATTATTTAGTGTTTTTTTTAATTTGCGACGTTTGCAATATTGCGTTTTTCTTTCTTCTTTTTTCTTCTTATATCGTTTTTAACGCGATCTCGTCGTTGTGTTCGTAATGTCGGCTTGTGTTCCGTCAATTTTTTTTGTCCTACGTGTAATTTCAATTTTCAATTTCTTACTTTTCTAACTTTAGCTTCTTACACTTCGCTAGTCGTCTTTGCTTTATACGTAACAACACACAGACGTGTAGCTAAAGAAAAGCACATTGAACGCACAGTTAATAAGTAAAAAAAGCCGTGTAATAGTTATAAAAATATTTCTGAAAAAGCAACGGTGTTTTGCACAGGAAATAAAAATTACGCGATATTGCTTATTTCTTTTAGCAATTTATCGTAGTTTCGTTTAATCATCTAGTTCTCGAAATACATATAATATATACATGCTGTGAACATATATGATAAATGTATATATATAATACGTATATACATATACAATATTGTTGCCACCTAAAAATGTAAACTTCATTACATTCAAATTTGGAACACACCAACGCTTATATTTTATGAAAAAGTAAGTAGAAAGCTGAATAAAAAAAATTTATAGAAACTGCGAATATATTACCTAACACTACTATAGTTTTTTCTGTAATAAAATTGATAAATTTATTTAAATTTTCTGTCTAAGTAAAAAGATTTATGTAAGTTATTTGCCTTCTGACAACTCTAGAAACACAATTTAATATGGCAACACGCTCGAATTGTACGAATTATTATTCGTTGTTTATGATTAGTACCTTTTATTGCCATTGTTTCAGCAGTCGTTGATTGAATGCTTTACAGTGAGGGTGTGCTGAACACTCATAAAAATAAGAAAAGTATTATTGGAATCAGCAAGTGAGTGGTGTGTGTGTATATAGAAAAAAAAAATTAAAAGTAATCGGAAATTTTCATCTTTTAATTAAAGAAATTGCTTCTATTAATGTTGTGAAAAGTACGCAACGTACTAGAAAAAGAAAAGGAGTAATAGAATTAGATAAAAAATATGTATAAGGCTGTTTTCGCTTTATTACACTTCACTTTCATTTATTTGATTCTTTTTTTGTTTTTTTATTCTACGCGTTGCATACGAGATCGCTTGTAGTGACGCTCATTTATCCATGTCCGTGTTTCGTTTAAAGGAATTAATTTTCTATTCAATCTTTCGTTGTTCTCGTCGACTAATGAAACCGAACCACTTATAAGTTCGTACATACTAAAAAGAAAAAAATGAAATAAAGTTTTGTACAAATATAGTACTTGTTCTAAATGTCGTTGCCAACTAAAATTTGTTTTGGTTAATCAAAACCATAGCGTTGACACCAAAGAATGATGAAAATAAGTTTTTATGTATATTTAAATATTTGAAACTAAACACAAGTAGAGTAAATTCTATAGATGCATAAAATTGTTTTTTTTTATTTATCTTATGGTAATTTAATACGCTTAATAGTTGCCATTTGTTAATGTTTGGTGTTTTTGTAAATATGAAAACCCTTTTTCTTTGATAAATGAAGAAGCGAGGAAGAAACATTGTTATTACAAAAATAAAAATATATTTGATAACACTGCGGTTACTTCAAGAAGATAAATTGATTCTTTGCATATTTTTGTCCTGCTAGTTGGTAAATGAATTTCCTAGTGTAAAGAGTTCAGGAAAATGTAAACTATGTATAAAGTGATAAAAAATTTTGTTTGGTAAACGGGGCAGATCATCATGTAACGTTTTTGTCGTTCATTCCTAGGTGATATCTCTGAGAAAGTAGTACTGTACTATACATGAAAGCAAATTTAACTGGTGAGTTTTATTTTGTTTGATCCCATTTCACGTCCAATTTGGTCATACCAAAATTCGTGTGACTTTGCAACCGGTTTGAATATAAACGAAGAAATATTAATAATAATATTACTATTTGTAATAGGGTGGCAGTGAGGGCCAACACACGCAAATCCAAATATATTGTCCAATATTTCTATGTTCTTTCAGTTAGTAATCCATTATATCGGAAAATTTTCCATTTTCTATTGGAAAGTTAATGATAATGTTACAAGAAGCTAAAGAAAGTCACGCTCACCAATAATCTTGCGAAATTAATTTTTAAAATTGATACTAATTACATGATGACACCCCCGGAATTACTTTCATTGATTTTTCCTTCACATTAACGTTTCATATATATATATACAAATGGATTTCTTTTATAAACCAGTGTTAATTCAAGTGAAAAAATTGTGTATACTGTCGCTTGTTTAAGTTTGCTTTATGCCAGCAGTGGGCATACTCTGAGACACTGCGCATCGCTGGTATGAATATATTCCATTTATAAACACACCTATACCACACTAGTGCGAACAATCTGCGGTCGTCAATTGCATTCGGCACCATTCGGTTGTGCAATTTACAATATCTGCAAATGTGTTTGTACTAAATTTGTCTCTCTATATGCAATATCAAGAAATATGCATTATACATCTTAGATATACTTTTTATGGCATTTTGAGCATTGAGGAAATTTTTATTATTAGTTGATAACCACAAAGCGAGTTTGAAAATTTACGTTTCCTCCAAAAAAATTTAATAATAAGTAAATAACTGCATATTGTAATTTGCAATAATTATTGGTCTAATATGTAATGAGAAATCGTTCTGCTCGGTTAATTTTCACGACTATTTTTTGAGCCGTTGTCTTGTCAATTCTCAATAGCAACTCATTTTATTATTCTTTTTAGCCGGCATATTCCTAGGTTTTGTGACGCATAACATTATATTAGTTTGGGGAAAAAGAAATCCTTTATTTTTTTCGGTAGATGGCTACACTGGTAGATTTCTCGTAAAGTATCGATCAAACAATTTCAGATTTATGCTCGTTGGAAAGGTGACATTTCGCAGTAAAAAAAATTCTTGTGTTGTTTTTTGTTTGGTGCATTCAGTTGTGAGGTACAGCGTGTTAAAAATGGAAGTGAACAAAGAGAAAATTCGGTACATTTTATCACATACGATAATAATTCTATGAGAGAGGCATTTTGAAGTTAC
>KK351064.1:1321257-1343495 GCA_000671755.1 Glossina brevipalpis | reverse complement strand
TTCCCATCGTTGTTAGGCTTCGTGAACTTGTATACTTCGGTAACACCTTGAGATCTCATTTCTTCCACTATTTCATCTTCAGGTACATGGTTTAGACAGGGAGCGTATATTACCCCTTTGACAGAATTAAGTGTTTCGTGCAGTTTGCAGGAGATCATACAAATATTAGCGAGAGTTTTAGTTTTTAAAATCAATTCTGTAGCCCGCAAATTACCGACAAGAACAAGTAAGTTTCCATCTCTAAGGATTGAGATGGATTCAATGTTTTTTGTAATGCAATCAAGTGCTTTTTTAATTCCGAACGGACTAAGTTCTGACAAATTCTTGTTGGGTTCGGTGGAGGAAATAACGATATATTTTTTATTAATAGGAGTTTTGTTAACGGCAGGTAGCACTGGGAAATCAGAACTTTGTATTTTTTTTCTTTTAACTGAATCATTTTCCCCCAACAGGTGGAATCTATTAGTGTTATTATCTGGTGGCCCCGGGGCCATAATGTAATTTTTTGTACCCGTTTATGAAAATATATTGGGAAACACTTCCACTTAAAAAAAACTTAGGAAACTACTGTTTTTTATTGTTAGTATCTGTTTTTTTTTGTTTTGTTTTTTATTTGATTTCACAGCACTTGTTTTTATCCCACAACATTCCGACGTTTGTTAAATAGTGATGTCAACTTCACTATGATTTTCAGAGAGCGCTAGTGCTCCTGATTTACACAAAACTAAATCAGGCACAACGACTTAGTTAAAAATTGTAATACACGAGAACTTTACGACTTCTATAACCGATACAATAGATCAACCCGTCCGACGATTACAAAATGTAAAAAGTTTTGCAAATTCTTAAAATTTGACTTTTATTAATTTTTTTTTAACACCAGAGAAAAAATTGCATATCTACCCTTAGGGTTGCCAGCCGAACTCGCATAAGACGATGTAAGATTGATATATCTAGTGATAATCACTCTATTTCGCAATCAAATATCGTAGATAGATAAACAGGTAGATATTAAGAGATTCGAGTTAAGCTACTTTTCTTTTGTTTTATATTGGACTTCGCTTTCATATTTCAAAATTTTTCAGCAATTTAAGAGAAGAAACGTTTTGTTCAGCGCAAATCTTTCCAAACATTAGTTTTGAACAAATAAGTGAACAGTGGAGTATATTTACAACTTATTTGTGTTAGTAAAGTAATTACTTGTACGCATCTTTAAAAGAGCATATTTATTCTAGATTTGCGAAATCCGTATGTTTGATATGATGATTTATATTTTTTTAAGAAGACACATGTACCGAAATGTTAGCTAAAATCAATAATTTTTAACAAATACAAATATAATTCTAAAATTTCGCGATGGCAATAAATTTAACAAATGTGGTTAAAACGTAAGTCTTTAACACATAAATGTATTGTTGTTGTTACTGTCGATTTTATTTAGCAGAAAATATTGATTTTGACAAAATTTCGACTATTGCATTAATTTTTTCGAGTGCTTTTCATAGACTGAAAAGTCAAAATCAAATTTATTCAAATATTTTCATATTTATGCTTTAGATTGCCTTCTTAATAGTAAACCAATTGAAAACTTGAATAATACTTTCAATCAAGAACTATTACCCTTCGCGATAGCTAACAAAAAAAATACTGTCAATTTATGCACACCCAACGGTTCAGAGCTAAATAAACAAATAGAAATTTATATGAACCAATAAATTGGAAACAGAGACAAAAAAAGGAATGAAAAATTGTTGTTTTTTGTCTTCGACGATCTGTAACAAATTAATAAACAGAGTGCAGTGAACTTTTTAGCAATCATTAAAGACAACATTCTTGGTGTGTGCAATCCTCTGAAGATCACTATGAAGTGAAAATAATATACCGATAAAGGAAATTCCTTCCATTTGTATTTCAGTATGTGTGTTCATTTTGGTTATTAAAAACTGTTATAATTCAACATTATTGTCAATTTCTTGTCGAACTCTTCAGTATATTGTATGTAATATTGTTTATGGTGCTTTGCTATAAAAAAGCAAACTTAATATTTTTTCTCTTTTTATATTGTATAAGGAATGTTACAAGTTCAATGTGAAGATGATGGCGTTCGACCAGGTGGCCGATCTGTATTTATATATTGTATATATATTTGTTGTAGAATCGTCAAAAAAAAAAAAAGTATATGTATAGTAGATATTTTGTGAGCCCAAAATTAGAGACCACATTGTTTAAAAAATATGTTAATATGTGCCTGCCTATAAGAGATAACAGACAAACAGTTTAAAAGTAATCGAAGTTCGTGAGATACTGATCTAAACTTTACTACAGCTATTCAAAAACTTCCATGTATTGGTCTAAGGAGGGGATGTTAAAGATTCGCACTAAAGTGGATAGAATTTTCTTATTTATTTCTACTTTCACCTTGAATATCGAACAAACAAACATAGGTCAATAATGTTTTTCAAAACAATAGAAAAAATATGAATTTTGTACTTTGTTTAAACATTGGTTTTTTATGGGAAAAAAGACTCTTTAATCATGCCGCTGGTTTGTGAAATGCTCGTTGCGATTTTTCGCTGACGGTAGCATCAATTTGTACACGATTTACTGATTTTAAAAAAGTTTGCACGAACATTGACGATACTGGACGCTTTGAACGGTAAAATACCAAAAAAAATCCTGAAAATTGTTCTCGATGTTTGAAAACAGAAATCGAATCCTAAAACATTTGAAAGGCACGAAAAATTGAGCACTTTAAATGCGTGTCACCCTTACTGACAGTATAATAAAATCACGAATGTGCTGCTGAATTGGAGCGGTGTTTGGATTTCCCTAGCCGAAAGAAAAAAGGCAATACAATATTAGAGTACTGAATGACCGATTGTATCACTTTTAAAGCGAACTTGAATTTTGAAACCAATTCTTAGGACTTATTGACTGATGTATCAACTATAACCTTAAACCTATAGCCTTCAAATTGTATATTGTATTATTAAAAAAAAAACTGGAAAAAGCTTAAAAGCAATTCTGTTTAAAAAAAGGAGTTTATTACTTCGCCGTTTCTATAGAGAAACAACACATTTAGCTTCTTCAAAAATAGTTGAACTGAAAATATACGGGTTTGTTTTTGTTGCTTCGTTTTAGATATAAAATGGAGAAGGAAATTGATAAGAAGCTGGAAGATTTATGTAAATACATACCGTTTATTAATTACATTGCCAATATGGACAAGGAGAAGTATAAAAAATTCTTAGATATTAAGAGTTGGATTATCAGTAAGAGAAGGTATAAATTCTTTTTTTTCTTCTGGTATCTTAAAAATTAAAAACATATATAAAATTATTTAAGATTTCCCATAAGTGATCTTCTAAAAATTGAGCAGTCTTTTATAGTCCAATACAAAAATCTATTTCTAGAAGACGTGGTAAGAACAGAATATTTTTAGATTATTAATTAAATAAATTTTGGACCCTAATATTTTTGCTTAACTGTAGAAAGTGCCCGAAGAAATTAGAAAAATATTTGCAGTACAATTTAACCATCAGTACGTGAATCTTTGTTCGGACGATGAAAATGAAGAACCCCAAATTTCCGAACAAAAGGCAAAAAACAAAAGCGATGACGATGATGGTCTGGCAATCGTTGATATATTATTTCCAACCACATCGACATCTAAGCAAAATACAGACACAAAACCGTCAAAAATCGTAAATGATATATCAACATATAATGGAACATCATATTCAAACTATAGTGAAGAGAAAAAGCTTTTTAAAAGACGGTTAGATATTTTAAATGAAGAACGAGAACTTCAAAACGCGATACATAAATTTACAAAAAAGAAAAAGAAAGCTTCGTCTTCATTAATCGTTACGGAAACCATATCTTTGGATTCTTCCGCTAGTGAGGACGATTCTACTACAGTTGTAAGTAATGAAAGTACAGTAGAATCAAAACATGCCAACATTCAAAAAAATAACGCAGTTAGCAACAATACCCGAAAAGAAGAACAAGATATCGCTGTGTCAGTTGATACAGAAGATGGAAACAATAAAAATTCTAAAAATATCTCAAACGTGACAAACAGGTTTGCAGATGAAAATGAAGTCGATAACAATCAAAGCATTAGCAATAGTAGCCACCCACAACCCCTAGGTGATCCTGAAAATATGAACATTGAGGAATTGCTAAAAGTGTTTGATTCCTTAAGAGAAGGCAAACCATTAGAGAAATTTCTCTTGCGTTTGCTTGAATTTTACAAAAATCAGAAAAACTTGAACGCCATTGCAGACGGAGAAGTGCAAAACGCAAATATGAACAATGAAGGATTCAGGGCGAACGTACAGACGCCTGAAGTAGCTCTCGGAAATACGAGTTTCCTAGCGGCTCGTTTACAAGAACAAATGTCTCCCAATAATGGCAGGAAGTTGATACCGCCAGCACCTTCAATGCGGCTAAATTCCAATGCATTTCATCAATTTCAAGATGGAACAGGAGACATGTACGCGGGTCGTATTCCGAACGATAATCAATTCACTATAACAACTAACGTTCCTCCTCCTCCGCTCGCTTATTATCCCAATCTTAACCAACCTGGTGTTAACATCCCTGGGTCTAGTTATCCAATACAACGGAAACTAAATATGAACGATCCTCGCATATTAAGAGAGTTAAAAAGAATCCAGAATTCTCCGCTCGTTTCTAATATTGCGCGCAATACGGCCGCAAATTTACAAAGAAGCATACCGCAGCTTCAGTTTCCGCTTGGTCAAACGCAAATACCAACAGCTAGTTGGCCTAATTACGCGTTTTCGGCACAACAATTGATAGCTGATAATAGTCGTCAGGAGCAAGCTTTAGGTAACAATTATATGTATACGAAGTATACGGATCCCAACGTTTCGAAAACATATCTAGAGCACAAACGCAGAAAAGCTGAAAAAGAAAGAGAAAGAGAAACCCAAAGTCGAATAGCTGAAGAAAAACAACGAAAGAAAGAAAACGAAGAAAGACAACGAAAGAAAGAAAAAGAAGAAAGACAACAAAAGAAAGAAAAAGAAGAAAGACAACGAAAGAAAGAAAAAGAAGAAAGACAACGAAAGAAAGAAAAAGACGCCAAAGAAGCAGCTGCTGCTCAGGAAATTGAAAAGAGAGAATTCAAAAAACAACAGGATCAAATAATTTCCATACTTCATGGTCATGAAAACGAAGTGCAGACTTTATGGAATGCATACAAACGAAATACTGAATCATCAACCAATAAAGTTACGGATGAAATAGCGTATAATTCCCAAATACCATCAGGCAAATCAAATCAAGGAAATAATTCCCCTGCAAAGCACACTTCCCTTCCCAACGCACTGCCGAAAGCTACTAATGCAACGATTCAATCTCCTCATCCGGTATCTACTGTAAAGGCAAAGGATGAGAAAAGCAAAAAAATCCTCTTAAACGATCCGCAAATGATGAATGAAAGCAAGCAGTCTTCGCAGTCCACAATTGCAAAGAAAGCGAATAATAAAATTAATCAATCTTCTCCTCCCAGAAGTGCTGCGAAGGCAAACACTGGAGATTACATACTAAAATCATTGATCGGTAAGAGGCGGTCAAGCGTGCATGCTCGTGATATTATATCAAGACAATTGAATGATTCTGATTCGTCGGTGGATAGCAGCAGTACAAGCACAATCAATAAACGTAAACGCCAGCGTCAGTCTGACGTTAAGAAGGTGGTCCGCCCTTTGCGAATTGAAGATTTTAGTGATTCAGATGTAGATAATTCCACATATCAAGAAAAACTAAACAAAACATTTAAACGTATCAAGAAACTCCAACCAATTGTTAAATTACAGCGCCTGGAAACAGAACAGCGGCTTAAACAGCAAAATCCATTTCAAGAGTTATCTAAATTAAGTCAAATAGGCATTGCATCTAATGAACAGAAGAAATTAGATGTTCAATTAGTCGAGACACGATGTACGCCCGTGGAAATAGATCAGAATAAAAAGTTGACTGCAAAAGTTGGCAAATGCTGTAGACGAAATAACGATTGTCAAATGACTGAATTAAACACGCGCTTTTGCATTCTTTGCACTGCGAAACCAGCTGATTTAACATACCATTATATACGGAAGCATAAAACCGAATCATATGTATCTCGTCTGACCTGGACTCAGCTAGATGATTTGCTTGTACGCACAAACTTTGCGGAACTTCAAAAATCTCCAAACAACCATCCAGCTCGCTACAAAGTGACCTGCATTTTTTGTGAACTTGTTTTAATTCAACCATTCATGAGTTTATATGATCATTATTCCAAGCATACCGGTGAATATGCCTATACGTGTACTAATTGTTCATTTATCAAGCCGTTTCGAGCTGACATCTTGTCCCATCAGCTGAATTCAAAGAATTGTCGTAGAGCAAACCTAAAAATAATGTACCGCTATCCACCAAACACAATGGTGATTCACTTGCATTACTGTTCTATTTGTAATTACGTTCAACTGAATAAAGCCAACGTATTGAAACATCTACGTGAACAACATAGCACACGTGAAGCGGTCGATAGCAACGTTAGCAAATGTATTTTAACAGCTATACAAATAGCAGCAGATACACAGGCTTGTGAAAGTACTTCGAACTTAACCAATATGGAATCCAAATTAAATGACACAAAGACTGATGATGCGGGACTGCAAAAAACCCCCCTATGTGGTTTAAATGAAATATCAGACGAACTAGATGAAGAGATTACAGTATGTAATGAGCCGTGTCCAGAAGAGATTGAAATCGATGATCATATAAAGAAGTTAAAATTTTTCGAAAATCAAGTGATCCAGAATTCACTCTCGTTGACTGAAACTGACTGCCCGATAAATTCGAATGGATCAATAGCATTTGCGAAAATATCAAGTACTTCAATGGAGCAACATCCAACGCAATTAAAATGTGAAGAATTGGATGTTTCTGACATGGATGTGGTGCCACTAACACAATTTTCTGAAAAATCTGAACCCACCTTGAATGAATCTCCGCTTAGATATCGTGCTTTCCCTGAAAATTTCACCTATTTGGGTTTATACAAATGCATGGCCGATGATTGTTACTTTTCGACTGATGAGGCCGATCAAATGCTCTCCCATCTGAATGATCATGCTAATAGTGAATGTCCTCCAGTTGAATACCTTCAATGCGCCTATTGTGTTTTGCGATTGGGTGACTGTAATACAGCCCAGGAGTTGGTTAATCATATTCAATTAAAACATCAGCATGACGTTTATCAGTGTTCTCTGTGTTCTTATCGCAGCTGCGATGCTTCGAATGTTTCTATTCATCAGCTCTTAAGACATCCTTATACACCAAATGATTGCTTTATATACATGTGTGCTAATCAAGAAATTACTTGTGAGCCAACAAACTCGTACTTAATGATGAGGAAAGCGGAAAGTGTGCAAAAAATTACGTGTCCTTGTAAGTATTACATATAAGCAAAAACTATATATATTCAGACTGTAATTATAGATTTTATTTCCATATAACAAAGACTGTACAACTAAGTTCTTTGCAACAAATCATCTAAAAAAGCACTTGGAAATTATCCATAAAATGGCCAATATCGAAATGGATGTCTTGAAAACTTATTCTTGTATTTATTGTCCGACAAGTGATCGAGATCAAAAGAGTATACGAATACATTTAGCGATCCACCATCCCGGTGAATTCCCTTTCATGTGCAATCACAATACAACGGAGGATTCTAAGGTAAGACCACGAAAAAAGAATAATAAGGTCAAAGATTTTTTTGCTTCTTATTTTATTCTTAGGTGGATTCGCTTCAATCCTTGAAGCTAGTGAACTTAGCTGACGCAGTACCTCCACATTTACTGAAAGACGTAAGCGGTTATAAAGTTACTGATAACGCTTTAGAGCAAAGGGAAATCGAACAGCTAGACATTAAACCAGATATAATGCTTTTGAATGAAGAAACTGCTAAAGTGCGATTGCGTAAACTAACAGAGTTCACGGGAGTGTCTCCAGAAAATCTGTTTCGTTGCCCCGAATCAGCATGCGGTGGTTTCTTTTCCTTATATGAATTATGGCTACGCCATATGAAAGCTCGTCATTGCGCCTTAATTTGTTCTTGCCCTCATTGTTCAAACACGAATCAATATAATTCAGATCGAGAAATGCTAGCCTTGACAGATTTTGAAGCTCATTTCGAAACACATCGTGGTCATGTTTATATTTGCTTCCATTGTCTTGATACTTTTAAGTATGAAGATCAAGTAAGAAGTCATGCCGAAATCGCTCATCAGTTAAGCGAAATACGTTTGGAGCGAATATGTTATAATTTCCCTTATACATATAAAGTATTAATTCACTCAACGCTTTATACAGAACGTGTTATGTTTTTATCGGAATTATTAAAATTGCTCGAGAAGAAATTAAAGGAATTGGAAGAGGAAAACTTAAAGAAACTTAAACGTCAATGGCTTGTACCAACTACAACCGATTGGTTGGAAAATTTTCCGTCGCATCTCTATTGCCGCGAACTTACAAAGAAGTGCCTGGAAGAGGGATGTAAATATCTCTCTACAAGTGATGATCTGCTTTTCAATCATGTGCGTAATGTACATAAAATTAGTGGCCATTCTTTCTTATGTAAGCAATGTCCATTCCGAATCGTAAATTGTCATTCTTGGGAACCAATATTCGAACACTTAAAAGTCCATACCGTATCTAACCTCTATATATGCTGCGTTTGTTCCTTCCATCATCGTAGTCGTAACAGCCTTATGGATCATATAAGACGAGAACATGATGCACGAGATGCACCATTTGTACAAATAAGAGAAATCAACAAATCTCTATTTATTGAACTGGCTATAGTTTTTGCAGTTGGAGAAATTTGTTTTTCTACAATACGTAACTGTTTTTGTTGTGAAGAACGTAGCATGAAAGTAGATGCTTTAGCTTTGCATTTGAAATATTATCACAAGTTGAGATTAGATTATTATTGTCAGCGATGTTTCGTACATTTAGATGGTCTTCAAACTTGTGATAATCATTTCAAGGAAGAACACTTAAATATGAAACGAAAAATTTACTGTACATTAGCGTACGACGCAAATATAGCTGTGACGTCAATACAACCATTTCAAATATGTCTACACAAGGCTGCCGGAATTGTGCCGCCGATAAAATCTGAACCAAAAGATGAAAATGAAGAGGACAGTGTTTTTGTTTTAGAAGATGATGATATTGCCATTGCCAAAAACATGCACGAAAGATCACTTTGCGGAGCAGACAAGCCTGTAGTAAAATGCGTGTCCACGGAAAACTTGTTAAAACCTCCTTCTGCGAATCCATTGACAAACGATTTTGTACCGATTCGTATAATGAATGGTAGTACTATTCAAATACCCGGAGAATTTCCCAATCCATTTATAAATGTACACCAACGACACAATATTCCTTAAAAGTCTGAAAGAAAATGATGCCTTTTTTAAGGAAACAATAACATATTCGTCATGTACACACTAGAAGTATGTCTATTAACTTATTTTTAATTTTGTTATATTGAGAAGAGAATTAACTATATTTGTCACCTAAATCACTGCGTAATTATAAAGTAAAATGTCGTTCTAAACATTTTATGAAGCTTATTTGACAATTTTACCATAAAGAACACAATTACAGCGGTAGATTTAAAAAGAGATTGGATCGAATCTTTAAATCTCTATAAATTTACTATATGAGTATAATGATTTTAAGTTATTTCTGGATAAAAGTTACTTTTAATAGAAATTAAAACGAAATATGTTTATATATATAAATATATATTATATATATAAATATATATTATATATATAAATATATATTATATATATAAATATATATTATATATTATATATATAAATATTTATTATATATATAAATATTTATTATATATATAAATATTTATTATATATATAAATATTTATTATATATATAAATATATATTATATATATATAAATATGTGCTATATGTATAAATATATATTATTTATACAAATATATAATGGGTTTTTTTATTTTGTTTCGGTGCTTTTTCGAGATTTCCCAGCGATTTTCCTTCGCTCATGAAAGAAATATTCTTGATTTTGTAAAATGTATACATATTTGAGTTGACGATATTCATTAAATTGAATTGAATAAATTTAAATCTCTATTAAAATCTGTAAAGTATATGTTTTATTATTAAATTTTCAGACTATCTTAAGCGCGAAATCCATCCCTCCTCGTCGTATATTCTAAACACTCTCTAAATAATAAAAATATTAAAATTAACAATAGACCGACCATCCGAGTAAAGAAGATCTGTGTGGGATGACTGGATGAGAATCTTAAAATATTAAATGTGATTCTAGAATCTACATTATAAAAGAAAGAAACTAATTTGTGGGTACCTTATATGGTTTTCATCATTGAGAGGCTTACTTAAACCATTAAATTTTGATAAAATGCTATTGAGAGAGGCTCTCTAAATCATCAAATTGTGTTAGAATATTATAGTTTAATATATTAATATTTCAAATATTTATTTCACAAATATTTCGTTACAAATTAACAAGTATTTAATAAAATCCAGTAGAAAAAAAATGGTACAAATTATTAAATATTACAAACAAAAAGAAAACTTTCTTATACGATGTATATATATATAATTGAATTTTAATTTTAATTAATTCAAATTATAATTAATTTAATATTAATATTTTAAACCAAAAAAAAGCAAAACGTACAAAATGTACAACTTATGTAAACAATAAGCTACGATATATTAAACAAATAATTAGCAACCAACCACAAATCGGATAATCCGACAATTAATATCTCATTATCATATTTCCGATTTGATTAGCGGAATGAACAGACAGATCAAATAGAGCGGAGTAATCAATGAATAATTTACAAAGGACTCGGAATGGATTATAGAGTAGGTAGTTGGTGCGACACTGCGGTAATCTTATTTGCACGAAATGCCTAGATATTCTCGCCGGTACGATGAAGCACACGTTACCAAGTAAGAAAGGCGAAGATAACTCATCCTTAATTAATTTCGCCATGAACAACATCGCTAACATTTCACGACGCTTAACAAGTGACGGTAGATTGATAAGTTTCAACCTGTCTTCGTAAGGCGGGAGGGAAAAGTTAGTATCCCAACCCAAACCACGTAAAGCAAAAACCAGAAAGTCACGTTGAACGGATTCCACCACGTCGTCATAGTACGACGATGTAACTTGGTGACCAAACAACGACTGAATATTCTAGAATCGGCCTTACCAACGGCGTTGTATAATCGTTTACAAACGTAAGGATCGATGAACTCCTTGGACCATCGTTTAATAAAATCAAGCAATGCTTTAGCCTTATTAACAGTAGCCTCGATATGAAGATTGAATTTCAGTTTAGGATCGAATATGACCCCTAAATCTTTTTAAAACAAACAACATTTTCAAGTACATAACCATTAACAACATAGCAGGTGAGTAAGATTGCCGTCCAAGCCAGTGACATTTTTTTACATTTATTTAGATTTAATGACATGCCTACTAATGACATTGAGTCTAATGCTTATCCTTTTTAGACCTGTTAGGTCATTGATCGTCTTTCGTTTTTCGAATAGAAGCAGTAAGTGAAATTTTGATTCATCACACAACTAAACAACTATAATATTATTATTATTCTAAGCTTTTTAATTTCGTTTATACCTTTTGCAAGAGTTCACATTGCTATCAAAAATGTCGCTACATTTTTATTAAAATCAACCCTATTCTCATAATTGATCATAAGTGAGAGCTTCTCTTATATCGCAACTAATCACTGATGGATTCGTTGACTCCAATGTGTTCAGCTACTCTGTAGCAAAATACCTATTTGAAGTATCACGAAGAGTCAAAATGTTGCAAGAGTTATTTATTATTGATTTTAATTAAATTACTTGCCATAAGACATGCTGTATAAAGCTTGCAATCGCACAAGAGAATAAAGAAAGTTAATATTCTTTGCCAGTAAAGCAGTTGTCCTCTTGATAAGTAAAAAGAATCCATATAATCAATATGTATTTGAAATACATAAAATGATAAATAAATCTTATATCATCTGATCTGAGTACCAGGTCATTGCCGTTTCTTTTTAAATGAAAAAGCTGATTCTTATGCAAAGCGAGTGTAAATTGTTAGTACAATTTTGTGTATCAGATACGCTCTCAAAGAAGCATTAGGGGCAATTAAAAAACTGATCTCTCAACACAAACGATGAATTTAGGAAAATTGCGCGACTCAAAATCAACCCGACGTCTAATTTCAAATCTTTGTCGAAGGGAGCCTTCAATTCAAGGCAGATTAAAATGCTGGCCACACTTGTAATAAGATAAATTTAATTAATTTAATTTTCGATCAATACCAGATGATGATATGTGCGATGTTACATATTAAGCCACATATTTTTGATAATATTAGAGGCTCCTTCAGTCTTTTCAGAATTTACGATTAACCTCTTTGATCTCTTCGATGTACACATTGATGAACATCTTGGAGACTTGTAATTTTTATTTATTACTATTTAATTTCATATCGTATCCTTATCTTTATGTTATTTTAACTACATTTTTAAATCTACCTAAAAACTATCATATTTCATTCAAAGATTGCAACATTAGGTTTACATCACTTTTTCTATATTAAACAAAATACTAATTTACTGGACATAAAGGCCTCATTTCGTTAATTAATTATATTTCAAAGAAAAAAAGAGCAAAAAATAATCAAATCTCTTGTGAAAACCGTAAAATACAACGCGGAGAGTAATAATTGGAGATGGACAAAAAAGAGAAAATTACAACCCAATGCTTCATATCTTGTTCTCAACTATTAAATACAGAGATGTTACAATTTCTTATATATGAGTTAGGCAAAATCGCACCAAAAACTTGGCAACTCGTTTTCCTGTAGTTCAAATTGTAAACAAGCTATCTAATTTTTTGCCAAAAATATTCTAAAATCAATATAAAAGAATTTTTTTGTAATCAAATTCTTCTTACGAAAACAGTAAAATGCAACGCGAAGAGAAACAATTAGAGATGACTTTGGATGCGGTAATGAATCGCTTAAATGACTTGAAAATATCCATAGGTGCCATGGTACATAAGCTCGAAACTGAATATGAAATGATTAATTGGCCAACATTTTTAGACAATTTTGCTTTGATTTCCAGTCACGTAAGTAGTAGTACAAATATTTATAAAAAGCAAAAAAAAAAAAAAAACATGTCATCCTTTTTTTTTAGTTAACCGGCCTCTCAAAAATATTATCTAAAGAGATGTGTCCGCCTTTACGGAATCGTACTGTTTTACCGCTGATGGTTTCCCCAGAGCGTGACGAGCTATTAGTGAATTTAACACAAGGTCGTGTTCCTGTGTTTTCACATGATATTGTGCCAGATTATTTACGAACGAAGCCAGATCCTATGGCTGAGCAAAAGATGCTACAAAATGAGCAGAAAGCAGCGAATTTATCACTTGAAGCTGCTGGAAAACAAGTTACGCAGTACAACAAGGTAGTCTCTCACGTACTGGAAATGGTCAGTAAATCGCGTGAGGAATGGGAAATTGAAGCTTCATCAAGGCCGGGCATACAACAGACGAGCAGTATGGCCGATACGCATGCTTTGGCAGCGGCAGTAAGCAATGGGAAAGGCTTAAAATTGGGAATTCCAATGTCAGTACCTGGAGGCGGTCCGGGCAGTATGATGGTGCCGCCAGCTATACGTGCTCCCAGTCCCATGAGTTCAGTCAGTCCAGGCGGCGTAAATCAATTAGGAAAAGCACCATCTGCTATCAAGACAAACATTAAGTCAGCTATGCAAGTTCACCCATTTTCTAGATAAATGTATAGAACCTTTATGAAAAAAACAATTCTCTAGCAAGCAATCTAAGTAAATCGCCAAAAGACTTTCGAGTTCGCGTGTAAATAATTTCGTAAAGTTATCATTAAAGACTTTCTTATAATGCTTTGTATATCTAAGCCACTAAAAAGAAAAAATTGCTAATGAAACTGTTATCCAAATAATTTTCTATTCAGTCATAATGTGAATGTGTTAAAAATGCTATAATAAAAAAAAAAGTAAAAAAGCACATAAATCAATCTTCTTTTGCGGTGGGAAGTATAGGCTGCCATTCGTTAGGGTTTACGTAAATGCTTGAAATAGTGCCGCGTAATGTAAAAATACCGCGGTTTAAGGGGACCGGCTTAGGCTTTTTTGCCGACTCAGACAACCATTTCTCCCAAGCATCAGCAGCCATATGTTTGCGTTTTTCTATCATTTCCCGACGTTTCTCTTCCTCTTCGCGTTGGATAAGTTGACGACGTTTTTGCTGCACACGTTTACTCTTCTCCCATTCGGCTAAACGAGTTGTAGATTCTTCTGTACTCAGTTGAGAACGTATCGGTTTTTCTGAGACACCAGGATAAGCTGAAGTCGATTTGATAGTTTGCTTTGAACTTACGCGTTGCTTTGATGGTTTTCGTAGTGGTTGGGTTTTTGGTTGTTGAGACTTCGATTCTAGCCACTTCTGAAAATTTTCTTCGGCTAAACGCTTACGTTCTTCTATTTCTTGCTTTTTTTGTTGTTCAGCTTTTTTCTTTTTGGCGGCCTCGTCAGATAAAAGCTTTCTATATCGAAGAAAATGCCTTGAGATTCATTAAAATATTGTCTACATCATTATATTTACTTACCTTTTGGTAGATAGCCAAGTTTCGTAGGCTATGTCCGGTTTCAAAACAATCTTGGCTGTATCACAGTGCTTGCGATAGGAAAACGTGCAATCCCGTGTTGTAGGAAAGTTGTCTTCTGATTGCAAGTCCAATGGCGGCACAATATCGCTTTGAGTTTCCGAAATTGATGGGCACTTATTGTAAAAGCTTTTCTGGCAGGCACCGATCAATTTATCAGTCTAATCATTTTTCTCAGTATAACCGGCCGGGTTAACGTACCTAATGGAAAAACGATTATATGATTTTATAGGTTTTATAATTAAATTCAGAATATTATACGTTTTAGAGTGCAAACTTACCGCACACTAGCTTTGGCTTCGCAACTACGTGAACTCAGGTTCAATCTTGTAGTACTTTCACTCATTGACGAAGCCATGGTCCGTGCCGATGATCGTCTTTCTAGCTCGACACCATCGTCATTCACACGCGAAGTATAGAAAGCCATCTCCTTTTCGTCAATTTTTTACTTTTTTCGTTTCTCCCTTTTATTTTATGTAAAATTCGGTTTAAAAAATATATAATTAAAGAATGAGTTTTATTTCTTCAAACGACGCGGACAGTTAAAAAAAAATTACATGAATTTTTTAAAACCTTTTTTGTTTTTTTGTATGCTAGAAACAGAATATAATCAGAGGGACGATGAATAAAGATTAGTTACAAAATTTTTAATGCTTTGAATTGGGGAGAAAACTAATAGAAACTGAGAAAATTATTGATTTTTCGAAGGTTTTAGCTTTTTCAAATTCAATGTGATCTATGATTGATTGAAAATATTAAAATGACAGTAGTTTAAACTACAGTGGATTATTTGGGCAGTGTTTGTAAATTCGACATGTAAGAGTGTTGGTTGTATTTGGTGACTCCTGCTGTCGCCTATTGATATCCTCAGGGTTTATATTATTCGAATTAGTGCAGTTAACAATTTTATTATGGGAAAAGTTACTTGGTGTGACTCTCTCAAAGACTGACTGCGAACCCTACAACCCTACTCCCTTTAAAATAAAAATTCGTATATTTTTCTTTATGTAAATGAAGAAATATATAATTCATTGTTGTTGTTTCGATGTTCGTGCTCAACTATATATATAATGTGTATATATAAATAAGATTTTATATATTGAGATTCCAAATTAAACAAAATTCAAGATAGATGTTGTAAGTTGCGATGATCCTTTTTCCCTAAACCGCTATTTCCATTTGAATTTTTGGATAGGGATTATAATTCACAATTTCGAAATCTTCCAGTTTGAAATCCTCAATATTTTCCACGGCTCGTTTTATAATCAATTTGGGAAACATACGCGGTTTACGCGTTAATTGCTCTGTCAACGGTTGAATATGATTTTTGTATATATGGGTATCACCGGTTGTGTGCACAAAGTCGCCTGGTTTAAGGCCGGTTAAATGTGCAATCATGTTCGTTAAGAGGGCATACGAGGCTATATTAAAGGGGACACCCAAGCCCATATCTGCACTACGTTGATAAAGTTGGCAGCACAATTCATTATTGGCCACATAAAATTGAGCCAAGCAATGACAGGGTGGTAAAGCCATTTTTGGTATATCTACCGGATTCCAAGAGGATAAAATCATACGTCGATCTGTAGGATTTGTCGTTATTGTTCTAATGATGTTTTTTAATTGGTCGACCCCTTCCGTACCATAATTTTCGTGACAAGTTCTATATTGCGCTCCAAAATGTCGCCACTGAAAACCATAAATGGGTCCTAAGTCACCTTCTTCGCGATCATTAAAACCGCATCTATCCAAAAATTCGCGACTACTATTACCATCCCATATATGGATGTTTTTATTTTGTAGCACTTTGGCATCAGTGCTGCCGCTTATAAACCATAATAGCTCTTCTACTACAGCACGCCAAAATACTTTTTTCGTAGTAAGCAAAGGGAATGTTTCGCGCAAATTGAAACGCAATTGCGCACCAAATATTGATAAGGTGCCAACACCAGTACGGTCAGTTCTGTCCACCCCTATAATGTAAATTATCAAATTATATGCTAAAACAATACAATTGCGTACAACTCACCTGTAGTTAAAATCTTTTGAATTAAATTCAAATATTGTTGTTCATCCGGGTTTTCCGACAGTTCAGATCGTCGCTGATTGCTATATGAACTAGGATCAAGCAGTATATCAGCGCCTTCATCTTCTTGAATAGTTTTTTTTATCAAATTCCTACTTTCTTTTACATCAGACATTTTCCTTTTTTTTAGAATTTTGATTAACTCTCCGGCTTCTGCCCAAACTAGTTCGCAATAAAATATGGCGGGAAACCCAAGCAATTTTGTGAATTTTTTTCCGCGCAAACTCAATGATCGACTATTGTTAGAAGATGACACATTTCATTACGATCATAATTTTGCAAAAGTGAAAAACAATGACATCGCTAGAATGTTAACAGAATATGTTACGTACCAGAATGAATGAAAGTGAAATGTTTAACGAATACAAAATACCGCTAGATGTCGCTAACTTTCTATATACATAGTAATGGAATTGAGTGAGAAAAAAAGAACTTGAAATATATTTTGAAACATTTTTTTAATCATGAGTTTTATAGGGCAACTTTATAGGGTAACATAATTTATTTGTGTCAGTAACGATACAAAATATACAAAAATGCAAAAACGAAAAAGAAGAAGAAGAAGGAAACGTTTGAAATAAAAATTAGAAAAATCATTAATGAAAATATGCTTAAATTAAACAAAAGGTAATTATATATTTATTATTAAATTAAGGCTAACAATTGAAACTGCAGTAAGCGGGAGTAAAAATTAGTTTTTCACAGCGATAGATTATTGAAAAATAACGAACGTTGTTCTCTTTAAGTTCAATATTTGTGATTAATCGACTGCCTGAGCTTACTAAATTAAATTTTCATTCCACCGATATTATGCAAAAAAGTTTTTTTTTTTTCCAATTAATATCATAAACTGGATTTTTTCATCCAGTATATTTCAGAATTTAGAAAATATTTGGGATTCAGAAATTATAATTATTATAAAATTTAAAGATTTTGGAGTTGTTGTATGAAATTTTGTAAATTTTTTTTTTCACCTTTGAAAACAATTTTAGTTATGGGAGAAGAATAATTGCTTGTTTAATTTTAAAAATCTTGAAGATCTAAACTGAAGGTCCAAAACTGATATATTAACTTTATTCATTAAGTTCATTACCATATTTGGATTAATTCGTACTTTAACTCAAACAATGTAATTATTATTTAATATTATTTAATATTATTGTTATTATTATTATTATTATTATTATTTAATTATTATTATTTAATATTATATTTATTATATTATTTAATATTATATTTTTAATATTATATTTTAAGGTTAGAAATATTTTAATGTTTTTATTGTGTAAAGTATGTTTTTCATAAGCTCCATTTTATTTCCATTATAAATTCTAATTCTAATTCTGTTTTGTCTACTCGTTCATTTATATGCCTTATGGTGGTGGCTTTTTTATAGTAAACATATTTCGATTCGCTTTAGTTGCAAATATATATATATGAATTTTCAGAAATAGCGATTATTTAATCATCAGCTTAGGTTAATCTTAGTTACTCCCCGAAATTATTAGCATATTTGTTATTTCTTATGAAACGATCCAGATAGACGCTTTTGAAATTCGCATACGAAAGTGTTTCTTTTTTTTTTTTTTTTTTGGAATTAGCTAATACGGCATCCGTTTTGTTAATAGCATTCTTATATCGAAACTTGTAATTAATATCGTATATACTGGTGGAATTTTTGATTGCATTTTGCTGTTTTATTCGACCTGTAGGTCTATTCACCATACAAAAAAAAAGCAACTAAATCGTTTTTTCAAGAAGAAAAATCACTGTAACAAATTAAAAAAAAAAAAAAGAAAGCGTTTTTTTTTTTAAATTTTTTTAAAATGGCAGGAAAGGTAATAGAATAATAATAATAATAATATTTTAGATGATTATTAAGCGTATATTTAAGTACTAAAAAATAAAAATTATTTTTGAAAAATATTAAAAAAATACATAAGAGTCATTCTCTCGAGGCATATTTAGTTTAAGGTAATCTGCAGTCTAGAGCAAAACTGTCATAAATACGAAACTAAAAAAAGAAAGACTACTTTTGAGAGTTTGGCGTGTATTTGAATGAAGAAGTTAAATTTTTGACCAAAAAAAGGCAGTCTTTTGCTTATAATTAATACTTAAATAACTTATCAAAAAAAAAAAAAAAAAATCGTATGTGTTTCGCCAAATATATTCTCAAAAGTTCCAATGGGAAATTTGTTGAAGTTATCGTAGAGGCCGATTTGAAAAATCGTGTTTCAAGAATATCGCGTTTAAAACTTTGCAATCTATTGCAATATTTGTTTTTTTTTTTTTTTTTTTTTTTTTTTTTTTTTTTTTTTTTATTACAACAAGCTTTTTATTTAAGTTTTTCCATTGGTCTACAATTTCAGCATCATAAAAATGCCCTTTCAAGGTCAAACATTCTTTTTCATTTTCTGTTCTTGCAGTTAGTTTCTTCGAAAATGTCTCCTTTACTTCATATATCAAAGATACACTTTACATGAACTGAAATGACAAGGAAAATGCGAAGAAAATGTATAATTCTGTAGTCGAATTTATAATGAATTGAAAAAAACTCCATCGTAAACTTTTAATGTTCTTATGCTAAAGCTGTCATTAATATATTCCTGTTTGAAAATGTTTTGAAGTGAATAAGTGAACGCTTTTCAAACTCGTGTATTAGAAGTCAAGAAGATAACAAATTAGACTGTAACTCCCCAACAGGATTTAAATTTACATAGGTAGAGCGTTAACAGAAAACTTTAAAATTTCATAGAGAAAAATTATTTCAAATAATGAATATTTTTTCATATTTTCTAGAACATCCAAAATCGTTCATTAAGCTAATGAAAAGAAGTTTTTTTTTTTTTCTTTAATTCAGAGTGGTTTTCCTCCCTCTAATTTTTTATTTGTTTAATTATTTTCGATATATCATGTCTCTGGGAACGCAACAAATTGGCATTAAATCTTTCTAAGACGCCCCCCTTAAGTGCCTAAAGAAGAAACAATAAAAAGCGTAAAATCGCTTCAAAATATTTCAAATTAGCTCTAAATCGTTGAAAATTTCAAAAAAAAAAAAATAAAGAAAGAATTCAATAAAACTTGACATAGAAAATCAAAATTTCTAAATGACTTAACATTTAAAAAAAATCGCAATATTTGATTCAAAATATTTATAGAATAAATAGGTTTGTGTGTGTACTTATACTGCGTTACAAGGATATAAATAATGAAATCTAATATCATAAATTAATCTTGAAAAAGAAAGATTTATTTTAATCAAAATTTTTTTTTGTTCGAACAATTTAATTCAACTATCGGTCAACATTGATTTTGTCGACATTATTCGTTATTGTGTCTTGAGTTCTTTCTTTTTTTTTTTTTAAATATTATCATTTATTGTAAGAATATGGGAATATAACCCGTTGCTAGCTAGGCTAACCAAGATGATTTTAAATTCTGATTTAATTGTCTTCTCATTCTTCACTTAGTTAGCTTCGTTATAAGTCTTCTTACTATTAACTAGAAATTTTATTCAAATTTTTTTTAGTATCAAAAATCATACACTCTTTCATCATTTGAAGTCAAATTAAGAGAGAATACAAGTCGAAAAAAAAAACCATTAAAAAATTTATCAAAAGTAAGTGCTGTTGTATATGACCTTTTACACGAAAAAATTGATATGTACAAGAAAAAAGTCAGCAAATCACACCGTTTCAATTGTCTTAACGGTCTCTCTAACAAAATAATGCAGACAAACATTCAATTCACTTTTACAAACTGATTCATAATATTTTTCATGCTATGAATCTGCGATGTGAAATGTCCTTGCAAAACAAAAGAAAAAAAAAAAAAAAAGGAAATATAAATAAATAAAGAGAAGGAAAACAAGAAAGGAATTATCGGTATTTCGAAACGAATTTACGATACCCATCAAGTACGATACTGTTAACCTATTACTGTACGATACTGTTAACCTCTATTACTCTTATTATTATTATTATTATTATTATAATTATAATATTAGAACAAAACAAATAAATTCTGGGACTAAAGTAGGATAAGCGCAATAGCAACTATGGCTATCGGCTCTTTCAGCTTACCCTTTTCTTTGTGAATTTTCTCCTCTTCTTTAGCCTCGAAACACTAAAATGTGTCTGATGTAAGAAATTAATCACTAAAGTCATATATTCGTACAAAATTCGTCAGAAATTTTTTGTGGTCCCTTCGTAGAGTTTATACAAATCGTTATCTAAAATACCGATTTAATTTTTCAAGGTAATACTAGAAAGACTTATTTCTCTCGTGTAGAGACCGGTCATCTTATGGTGAGTATGGGATCTGCTTTTTGTATGGGCAGGATAAGCTATTCGCCGTGTATCAATCAAACTTTAATATGGATTACAACGTTGTTATCCAATACGATAGTTCTTTACCCATTTCAATGAACGAGTACAACGTTTAGCGTCATCTATTATTATATTGAGTGCTTTCTCATAAGATATATGTTGCAAAGAAGCTGCAGGCCAAGCATACATTCTTATGGATCTTCCGATCTATAAAACTATTGGAAGTAGTTGACAAACCTATATGACATAAAAAAGATATAACGGCTTATACTGCGATGTATTCGTTTATACATCAGCACATCTAGCGAAAAAAAAGGCGATTTTATTTACTTGTTTGCTTTTAATTAAAAATTTAATTGATTTTTCTTACTTTTGTCGCTGGATCTGCCTGTTACGATTGTACGTAGTACAGTTTGTATGTTTAGTATTTACACACAGAGAAGAATTGATAAATCCAATATTCAGTTGTACGTAGGTAAGCATATCGTTTCGTTCGTGTGTTAACAAATTCAGATTGCATTTCATCGAAAAAAATCTATATTTCGTAATTAATTATTATAATTTTTATTTTTATTTTATTTTTATTTTTTTTTTATATAAATTCAATGGAATTGCAAACTATTTATACTAAATAATGTTATTTTTATCTGTCTGTCTTGCCGATTTGATGAAAAAGAAAATAGAAAAGTAATTATAAATCACAAGAAATATCCTCACAAATCTACGAACAAGTGTTGTAGGAATGTTGTCTTCTGATTGCAAGTTCAATGGCGGTACAATATCGCTTTGAATTTCCGAAATTGATGAACACTTTTCGGTTGATAAGACTTCGATTCTAGTCACTTCTGAAAATTTTCTTCGGCTAGACGCTTACGTTCTTCTATTTCTTGTTTTTTTTTGTTGTTCAGCTTTTTTCTTTTTGGCGGCCTCGTCAGATAAAAGCTTTCTATATCGAAGAAAATGCCTTGAGATTCATTAAAATATTGT
>KK351064.1:1301995-1320637 GCA_000671755.1 Glossina brevipalpis | reverse complement strand
TATGTAAAATTCGGTTTAAAAAATATATAATTAAAGAATGAGTTTTATTTCTTCAAACGACGCGGACAGTTAAAAAAAAATTACATGAATTTTTTTTTTTTTTTTGGTTTTGGTTTCTGTGTAAAAAATTTGGCAAAGGATATACGAAAAACTTAAAAGAACTTGTAACTCAGCTGGACCCATTTTAGTTTCATAGAATAGAATAAGCGTGAAGAATTTCGTATGATCTAATTTTTTAAGAAAAGGACTCATTATTGAATTTTGATTTTGATTTTGATAATCCGATTCGAAAAATCTGTTCATTGACTCCAAAAATTCCCATAAATTAGTCACACAACCCGTCTAGTTCATGACAGAGGTTGATAATCTATAAAGTCCGACTGTTATCAGCTCTATTCGACATAGTTGCAAGAAGTTTTGCGCTTCAGAAACGCCCTCTTAACTTATTAACACAAAATCATTAAAATTCAAATTTATTTAGAATAAGGTCTTCCGTCATTTTGCTATATTCAGCGTTTCTCAAACTTAAAACCATTAGAACTATAAATAGAGATGACGTATAAGCGATAGCTTATGATAAAAAAGCTTGATTATAAATATTTTATGATACAGATTGGTCTATAATAATAATAATTTGATATAAAAAATTGCTTGGACCAAATTTGGACCACCTAAGTATATTATATGAATCTCATTTCATAATTTATGAGCACAAATAGTAGAAGAATAAGATTTTTGACATAAAATTGAGTTACGTCAGTTCAGGCTATAGGTCCTCCTCCAACTTCCATGTAAGGTGTCACATTAAAAATATTTATAGTATTTTTTTTTTTTTTTTTTTTTTTTAGGAAACTCTATTTGGCTAAGTAGTGTAAAGTATTTAATGATCAGCCATGGCCAACTATAAAGTTTAGATTTGTTCTAATTTAAGCATACATGTAAAGCATATTCTTAACAGAAATATAGGTAAATCGAGTCGAAATTTTAAATTTGTTGTAAACATTCTCTGGATTAATATTCAAATTTAACCAATTGAAATAATTGTAATAAAAAGAAGCAATAAAATTATATTCGACTGTGCCGAATCTTTGTCTTAGAAAAATGGGGAAAAAAATCAAATTTAAATGGGTGGGCGTGGCAGTGAAAGAACTTCGATATCTTCATTTTTGCGGCTACGAAAATGTTTACGACAGATACTACACAGACGGACGGACTGACAGACATGTTCAAATCGATTAAAGAATATATTATATACTTTGTGTGATCTATGAAGTCTCCTTCTGGTAGTTACAAATCAAATTACAAAACCTTCAGTGGTGGGTATAAAAAAAAAAAAGTACTACGCTTATCATTTACGTTATTTGGCTTGCCTTGCGTGGTGAGCATCGGACATTCATTTTGAAGCGATTGTAATTTTCTTACCTGTTTTTTTTTTTTCATTTAAATGAAAATTTCATTGTGTTATGTTGTCTTATGTTATGCACTTATTATTATTATTATGATTTAATTTTAATTTTCTTTTAACTTCCGTTCGCAAAGCGGAAGTTTTAGGTTTAACGTAAAACTTTATTTGAATGTTAGTCTATCATTGTTTGTGTGTGTGTGTGTGTGTGTGTGTGTGTGTGTGTGTGTGTGTGTACGTACATACATGTGAGTTCATTATGTATATATAGCTGTTGTATAAAAACATATTTCAAATGTCAATAGATAATATTAAGTTTTTAATTATAATTTTTGGGAATTTTGTTGTTGTTTTTAAGTTTAATATATAAATTAATACCGGAAATGAGGTGAAACTAACAAATGATAATAAAACCATTTGTAATATGAATAAATAAAATGAATGTGTATGAATGTATGAATTTAATTATTCAATTATTTCGTGTACATTGAATAATTTCCACTCAATTTAAGGGATTTATCAAAAACCTTTTCACTTATTGAAGCCACACACATATTCTCCCACCTACTGGCAAAAAGCATTTGATTATCATTTTGCGATAGTCAATATTATTCACTATTATTGTCTAACCAATCGTATTTGCGAAAAAGAATGCTCAGATAATGACTCCAATCTAAACCACTAAATAGTAACACATTGTAGATGCATTCGTCCCCCTTAACAATTATTCGTGGGGATGTTCCGAAATCTAAATATGACAATTTGTTGTTTAAGTTAAGTTAGTAGGAGATTTTCATAATGAGCCTTGGACGCGTCTTCAAGATACATATGGATTACTTCTCAAGTACTAGTGTAAAGGTTTCCCATATTTTGGATAAGTTATGTTTCGATTTCTTTTTTTTTTTTTTGTTCGGTTAGAATAACTGACTAATCATTCAAGTGATGTGTTCTACGCGTGTGGGCACGGTTTTGGTCAGGAAGAATTATAGCTAAGAAAGGAGGATAGAAGTGAATAGGATTTGTGTACGTTCGATTTGAAAATCGAAACATTTAGAATGATTCTTAAGAACACTAGGATTGCCGGTAAGTTGTCTCAAAGACGGGCAGTGAAGTGAAAAAACGATGAATCGCGTTGCGTTCACTTTCAGGAGAAGTGAATGAAAACGCTGAAAAGAGTCCAAGAGAATTAATAAAAGATTTGATTGGTGAAGAAATTTTTTTTTCTTTCTAAGTTGAATACTTCTCTTGTGTATATCTTTAAGTAAATAAAAGCAGCACAGATCATATTTTGTTGACTCTCAAGGGCGTCAAGAGTTTTGGGTTCACTCTCTCATCGCCCATAAATATCTGAGCCTTTTACTCTGTTCGATCGATGGATTTCATACGCTTCTCAGCTAGAAATGTGTTTTCTTTATTTTTACTTTCGGAACCATAAAATAGAGAACTCTGTTTAATTCAGTGTAAAATCCTTAAAAGTGTTTACATATGAATAAGTTGTTCAAATAAAATATTAGTTTGGGGAAAAAGAAATCCATTATTTTTATATGAACTTCAGGACTTTATTTAACATGCTTCGGATTGTCCGATTTGGGTCAAATATGCACCGTTTTGTTGTATGATTTGTTGCCATTTTAAAGGTAACTTCAAAATGCCTCTCTCATAGAAGTCCTGGTCTCTATTTGCAAAAAACTCTAGTAGTCGATTTTCACAATCCTCCCTAGATTCCAATTTTTTATCATTAAAGAAATTTTGCAATGCAAGAAAACGATGATAATCGCTTGGTGCCAAGTCCGAACTGTATGGCGGATGCATTAAAACTTCCCAACCAAGCTCCCGAAGTTTCTGGCGAGTCACTGTAGATGTGTGTGGCCTAGCGTTGTCCTGGTGGAACAAGACACCTCTCCTGTTGGCCAATTCTGGCCGTTTCTGGTCAATCGCTATCTTCAAACGGTCCAGTTGTTGAAAGTAGGGATCAGAATTTAGCGTTTGGCCATATGGAAGCAACTCATAATAAATAATCCCCTTCCAGTCCCACCAAATGCATAGCAAAACCTTCCTGGCCGTCAGTCCTGGTTTGACCACCGTTTGAGGTGCTTCACCGCTCTTTGACCACGATCGTTTTCGCACAGGGTTATCGTATGTGATCCATTTCTCATCTCCAGTCACCATCCGTTTAAGAAATGGGTCTATCTCATTCCGTTTGGCCAAGGCTTCGCAGATGGAAATTCGATCCATCAGGTTTTTTCTGTTAATTGGTGTGGCACCCAAACATCGAGCTTCTTTTTTATATAGAAATATGTTGGGGAAGCTTCATCACTTCTATGCCTAAAACATGATTACTGTTATCGATCAAATACCGCATTCACAACGCAAGGCTTTGCAAGGTTTTTTGTCTTTTTTGCCGAATTCATTAAAAGTGAACAAAAATTTGACGAAGGACCTTCACAGGATTTCATAGAATACTTAAGAAGTACTCTACCTTCAATTGGGGCTTACGACACAGATTATATAAGTCTTGATGATTGCTTGAAATGTATGCTATTATTTGACCAATTCTCGTTACTTTTTGTGCATAATTTGTATAATATAAGTGGAAAAAAAAGCGGAAAAAAAATTTTTTTAAATTAAAAACATATATTTTCAGTTGACTTTCATAAATCGAGTTAAAAAAATTTGTTTAATACGTATAAAAATTTAGCTGTAGACCGTTTGCCCTTAGAAAAAAATCTTTTTAATTAAATGTTTAATGTTAAGTAAGATGTGAAAAATAGAATTTTCATACTTTGTTTTTGTAATATCATTAAAAAATTATATCTAATCCAGTTAACATGAAATCATTATTTTTTTTTTTGTTCTCAAGTAAACTATAGCTAAAGCGAAAAACATTTCTGCGTGCTTCATAAACCATCTACGATATTGTATGCATTCATGTGACCTTTTTCGTAACCTTTACGGTATTTACTTTCTATATGAATTAAAAGTCAACTCTAGAGCGTACAATACAAAGTATTTTTTTTTTTATTTTTTTTTTATAATTAAACTCACTACTATGTGCAAACTAGTCGTTGGAGTGTCTATGCAAGAGCAGTGATTTAATAATGTTTTAACACTTAAGCCAAAAGGTTAATAAACACAAAAATTCTAAAATTACATTACATCCAGGATGTAGCTTAACAATATTTACGTTTTACTTTTGTTGCCAATAACTTTTAGTCTTCATTACGGTCTCTAAAGATATTCGAATAACAAGCAAGCCCTGTTGTATACATAATTTTTACAATAATAATTAAAACAAATTGTATATATGACGTTTCAGTAGTTCATAGTTTATGCCAACATTTCTTATTATTATTAAAGCCAACTAATTAGAAGAATGTGTTTTGTTTTTCCTTTTTCTCATTTTCTATTCTTTATTTTTTTATTGGTTTTTTTCTCAAAAATTATGTAAATTTTGTAAATAAAAGTTACAATAATCTCCGGTTTAACGGCCATAAACTATTTTATGTTCTAATACTCTAGCAAATTTGGCATAGTTTTCGCATTGAACGATCTTAACTACATCTATATCATTAGCATATATCTATGTACGGAGATTACATCGATACATATAAGCATTTAGCATCACTTTTTGCATAAGGATGCTTGAACTGTTTGATGTGGTATTTAAAAAAAAAAAAAAAAAAAAAAAAAAAAAAAAAAAAAAAAAAAAAAAAAAAAAATACTTTAAAACTCTTGTGGGTGTTCTTTCAAATATAGAGTTTATTAGTTCGTTTTTTCCTCTCACAACATACATACTCTCTCTCACTATTTCACCAAACTGTTGGCATCAATGTCCTTAATAAACTAACTAAAATGCTAAGGATTCCATTTTGCTGAGGGGACTTAACGTTTTATTATTCATGTTTTCTAGTTATTTAATCTGCGTATATATATATATATATCTGTATACATACATGAATGTGTATGTGTGTGTGTGTGTCAATGTGTGTGAGCGGAGTTGATTTAAATTATTTTGGTACATCATCCAAAAAGTTTTTAGTGTAAAGTGCAGCCAAAAATATTTTCCATTTATTTTGCCAGATTTTCAAAAAATTCATATAAAATATTGTAGAACAGTATGTGGTCATATGTGGGTGTGTGCTGGTTTAAACTCTTTTAAAATCAAACAAATGAGAATATTATAGCTAGTTATATCTAAATTGTTAATACCCTATAGGATAACTCAAGAAAGACAACTCGACCGGGCATTCTCATCGACCTAAGCAAGCACTAATACCGAGAAGTCACCAAATAAATTTCTATAATATTGTCGGAGATAATCTTATGATTAATAAATAATACTATGCTCTCATCTATAAATTATTATAGATTATCAAGGTGTTCGATAACGTTTAATTTATGAAACGTATCGCGTTATTTATCTCGTTACCTTTAATATGCTTTGGCCCTATAGATCACTTCTACTTATCTAGTTTTACAAAGAATTTTTTTTTTTTCTTCATTCATTAGAAAACACTAAAAATTTTGGGAAAATGTTCACACCTATCATTCATTTCACTCTTCTACTGTAATATCTCTAAATTTTCATGAAAGCGATTCGAACATATCGGCCTTTAGATACGATTGAAATCTATTTTTCACTTTTAAGACCACTGCTGTGCTAATAGCAGATTTAATTAGTTTGTTAGTGTAATAAGAGAATTTTTTAAAATTATATCATTATATTTCATCTCTTTAATCTAATCTTTAAAGCTATGGTTTTTACTTTAGCAAAACTTCTAGTGTTTATTAAGAATTTCATTTCTATCGATGATGATAAAGTTATTCTTTCTTTATTATTAGTTTTTTGAACTGACTGGTAAGCCTTGCGTGCTTATTGCCAAAAGTATAGAGGGAGAGATATAGAGATTCCATCTATGTCGCAACGTTGGCTGAACTGTTAAGAAGCGCCTCTAGCAAGTCAGTACACGTGGGTTCTCAAATCTCATTGTGCTAGAGTTTTTTTAAATAAAAAAATGAGAAAACACCAACAAAACCGATAGCCTAAGCTGCTAGTGGCTCTCATCTCTATTTTAAGAATTAATTTCATTAGTCTAGAGTATAATAATAATAATAATAATAATAACAATAATAATAATAATAGATTCCACCTAGCAAGGTGCTATGAAAGTGAAGAAAACAACCCGGAGATAGATTGAAAATTGAAAAGAAATATTCAACGTGTAATTATCGATATAAAACATAGCAGTGATATTGACAATACAGTAAGAGTGACAACAGATAAAGCATTTAAAAAACAAAGTGGCATCGAACACGATCTACCTATACAAAGTACTTAAAAGTCATTTTCGATAACAAGAGAAATCAAATTAATTTAATAAATATAATATTATTATTATAATTAAATAAAAATAAATATTTAATAATGATGATCATGCAATCTTTTTTTTTTTATAGGACTTTCTGCAAATTTCTTTTATTAATTAAATCTATTTAAGTTTCATTTATTTAGAAAATGATTTTTTAATTTTAATTTCTCAAAACTTACCTTCACCAAGGGATCCATAAAGACATATATGGTTTGTCCAATATTATATACGATATTCCCTTCAATTCCGTCAGTGGCTATTAGAGTCTTTTAGGCATAAGTCCTAATGTCCTAATTACTTTTCTAATTCTTTATATTTATTGAATTTTATCGCGAAAACACTTTATAAACTTCATGGACTTTATACATAAGTATGCTTCTGCTTTGAACTGTTGTTTTGTACATTGTTGCCATAATTTATTATTTATTTTACCGCTTCTTGTTATTTAGAGCAAGAAGAAGAGGGGTACGAGTTCAAAATTCATTTGACATCCGACACTTCTAGTTTTAATTAATAACGAGTTTCTAATCAATGATTTAACTCAACGTGTTATAATGAATATTTAAATTCATCTCAATGTCGGAATTATTTAATTTTTGTTTAGAATGTCCATATACACCACTAATATATAATATACTTTTGTTGTAAATGACTGTCATCTGCTATGAATTAATTTTGAATTTTCGAATTTTTCTACAACGAAAAGAATTAAATCACTTTTTTTTTTTTGGTGGTTTAATGATTGTTTTTTGATTTAATTCAAAAGTTTTAATAATTTTTCGATTAAATTTTTGGACTTTATTATATATTATTGCAAATAAGTAAGTATAAGTGTAAAGTTTATGTGCATCGCTCTTGCAATAGAAACGGGATGTAGAGTACAAATATGCAGATATGCATGTGGAAGTGCACATATTTTTGTGCTGGCATGGAATTAGAACAGATTGACAGTTTGCAAATTGCAAACGACATTTTTTCCTTCACTTTATATAAAACACGCACAGACATATCTGTGTACATATGTGTATAATAGAAGCAGTAGAGATATGAATAGAGCCTCGTTTTTAACAATTTTCACGTACTATTTATTTTAGTTATTTGTTCATAAATACAAATTCCTTCTTTTTTTTTTCTTTTTTACGTCTTTCCTATTAAATGTAATCTTGAAATTATTGCAAATTTTCTTTTTAAATTTATCTCTCGTCTCGTTTCGTTTTTTTCGTTCTTTCTTTTCTTTCGTTGGTCTTTTTCCTCATTTTCTTCAATGTGACGATATCCTTTAACACCATAAAAACATAACAAGAACGAAATACTTTCATTAAAAATTGTGTTTCTCAGGACATGTCTAATATTGAGGCATAAGTTTCTAGGGAACATAAGCAATCAAACGTTGAACACACAAACACACAAACACACAAACACACACACACACACACACACACACACACACACACACACACATATATATATATATATATATATATATATATATATATATATATATATATATATATATATATATATATATATATATAACGTATATACATATCTTATTATATGTCTCTATGTACGTATGTATGTGCCGTGTTAGTTTTGTTTAATAAAAAGTGTTGAATTATAACAATAGTCGCAGAATAAAAAATAAAAATAGAAAATAGAAAATGGAAGAAATAAAACAATCAAAACTTATGCAGAAAACAAGCCGAAAAATACTCTTTTTTTTTTTTTTCTTTCATATCTAAAACGCGATCAAACGAAAAAATAAAGCAAAAAAAAAAAAAAAGCCGGATAGAACAAAACTGAAATTGTAATAAATATATATATATATATATATGTATATATACATATATAAGCGTATGTATGCATGTTTTCATATAGAAATATGTAGAGTAAATTAAAAATTTTTTTGTACAACAAAGGCGTTGAAAAACTAAACGCAGAGTAAAGTTCATTGAACTTCAAGATATGAGATAAAAATCTAAAAGTTGGGAAAGAAAGGCATTATTTACTATGCCTACTATTAC
This sequence comes from Glossina brevipalpis, assembly GCA_000671755.1. Lineage (NCBI taxonomy): Eukaryota > Metazoa > Arthropoda > Insecta > Diptera > Glossinidae > Glossina > Glossina brevipalpis. The sequence goes on along the minus strand of KK351064.1, from coordinate 1,311,842 downwards.
GAGAATGCTTTCCGATTCACTACTCTTATATAGGAGTGATTTCTATGAATATTACCCTATAAATATATATATATATATGAATATTATCCTATATATATTCATAAGGATTTAGACGCTTGTAAGTAAATTTTAGTTCAACGCGTGACGCATAAGATCGTTCATCGTGATGATTTACTATTTATTTTTTTTCGCATATATTTTTTGGCAAACATCGATTTGTATAGTTTAGTTATGGCATTTATAAAGTATAGGCGTGACAAATTTATTATAGAAAAATATACGATTAATTAGGTGCGTGTTTTAATTGCAAAAATATTTTTATTACTTTCACGTAGCAATAATCAATGATCATCAATCAAATTCAATCATAATCATCGACTGTAAGAGCTTGACGAAAACTGACTGTTCTAATATTGGCCCACGATCTAATACAAGATTAATTGAAATTATAGCTGCTATATTGCTTGGTTGAGAAGAGTTGAGTTGAGAATCAGTCCTATTACTGAGATTACTTAGTAGGCGTAAAATGATTCCTTAAATATTCAAGAACAATATTCAAAAGTTGTTCGATTTTTCATGTTAAATCCCAACTTAAGATTGATTAAAACTTTTTAATTGCATTTTTCCCCAAATAGTCCTTTTTGAGCTAGCAACCGTACACATCTAAAGTTCTTCAATTTTCAAACGATTGAGTTCCTATATCAAATCAGTAGTTGTTCGCAGTCGTCACTTGCTGTTACACACTAGAAAATTTCAGAAAAACGCGTGTACACACTCCATTGCTATATCCTACATCATCTGTAGTACATAAGTGTGTGCGTGTGTGAGTGTAAATGTATGTAACATCCAGAAGAACTTAAAATGGACTCATCTTTTATTCTACCGATCAATTCAGAATCAGTTTTTTTAAATCAATTTGACCTCTTTTTTGTCTATCTTCCGGTTTATCTTATCTCTAATAAAATATTTATGTGTTCAAGCTACAAGTCGCTCTTATTTATGTGCTTGGATTTAAAAAAGGTCCCTCCCTGTGAAAATGGTATGGAATCGTACAATATTTATGACCACACCCCCCATTTAACAGCTTATTTTGTAGAAGACTGTGGAAAAAGTTTTACTTTAATCATGACACTGGTAATGCACGAGCATCGAGAAGGAAAAGATTTGGTTGTATATACTGTTTAAATTTTTACTTTAAGAACTCTAAAAGGGTTAAATAATTCATAATTGAATCTATATCGGCGTAGTTTTACTTACTGATAACATCTGGAGTGGAACGAACTGGGACATTGAAATTGATTTCACTTAACACCTTCGCCTTGCGAATCTATAACCTCCGTTCCCCTTTAAAAGCTTCACTAAGAAGGAAATTTCTAAGATAAACCAACGTTTCTCCAGTACGGGTAATGCTGTGATTAGCTGTCTATTTTCATGGTAATAACGTTACTTGTGGTTTCGACGACAAATTATTTAAAGCAAAAAGCAAGAATAATTCTTGAAGCAATTCAATTGCATCATAGCATAGTGGCGATAGGGAGGCAACATATTCCAATGTACGTCTAAATAAAGTCATGTACAGCCCATTTATAATTCATGGATCTTCCAAGTCTTGAGACCAGTGTTTAATAAATCCTAAGACGGATCTTTTTTTATTTATGCAAGATTCATAGTTTGCCGTCGAAAAGCATTTCTAAGCACCTCCTTAGCCAATTTTTATGTGTATTAGTTAAGTATCTCTCTGACTCTGGAATCTAATTCGGTGTTTCAACTCATCTGCATACATCAAGTCTTTATCTGACTTGATCACATATAACACACACAAAAGAATTGGTCTAAGGTGACATCGTTGAGGAAGCCTTAATGTGATCAGAAATTCATTAGATTGAAACGATTTAAAGGGGCACTCTATAGAATCTGTTAAGAAGATATGACTTCACTTATTATCACTAGGTACAAGGGAGAAGCCTAGATGTCGCAGTTTATAAAAACAAACGAAGTATGATTTATTTATTCGAAAGCCTTATTCAAATCCGTATGTATAATATTCATTTGGGTAGGAGCAATTAGGAAAACCTTTAAAAATTTGATGTGTATTTGGCAGAAGCTTGGTCGTAGTTAATCTACCTTGTGTATGTATGTATGTTGATACGGGAGAAAGGATTAACGATTTTATGGCGTAGATAATATGAGGGTAACAATTTCTTCGAGCAAATTTTGTTAGGAGACTTAGTTTTGTTATACCCCCAAAATTCCTACTTTCGTTCTTATGAGTTGCAATGGAATCTCAGATAGATAAGTTTGGGCCGAATGAGAGTATAGGCAATACAAAGTACAGGAGGGTACAAGTCAACAGAATATCAAGCCCATTCGATGCGTTTGTCTACTCTCGTCTGTCCGTCCATTCGTCCGTCCGTCCATTCGTCCGTCCGTCCATTCGTCCGTCCGTCCATTCCTCCGTCCGTCCATTCCTCCGTCCGTCCATTCCTCCGTCCGTCTATTCGTCCGTCCGTCAATTCTTTATAGGATATTTTTCAAAGCACATGGATTTCTTTTTGACACTCTGTCTCGTCTGTCCGTCCATCCGTCCGTCCGTCAATTCTTTATAGGGTATTTTTCAAAGCACATGGAATTCTTTTTGACACAGTCTGTAGAGGGTCTGACGAACGCAAACCTAGTAAAAAAAAAAAAGAGAAAATTGTCTGTTCCCTGCTCTTAAAAGTATCATAACACGCGCGCCTATGATACGAAAAATAATACTTTAATGTCATCATATAATAGATTAGAGTGTAAATGAACATTTTAATGTCGACTTTCAAAGCGTATACACAATTTTTTACTTAATATTCGTTTTTGTTTTTGTTTGTTTTGTAAAAAAAAAATCCCATTATTTTTTTAAAAATGTACTTTAAATACTTTTCAAAAATGTTAAGGTTTAACTGCTTGCAATTCATTTAATTCATTTAAATTTACGTTCAAGCGCATTACAAAAGTATTAAGACAATAAACAGATAAATGTCATGGAATGGAATGAGTAATTTTAACATGCATGTGTATACATATACATATACATTTCTGCATACATAAACATACATATATATATATATGTATGTTTGTATAAGCAATCGCTTATGTAGCAAACACTTATATCAATAAATGCCAGAATATTTCTAAAATCTATAGATATAAGCTTAAGCATATATAAGTATGATAATGGGTCTATATAATCCTTTAGTCTTTCTGTAGTCGTTCGTTTCTGTATAGTTATTCATATATATATATATAGAGAAATAAAATGAGAGAAGCTTGGCTACAATGTCATTGCACCCACTTGGTGTGCTAAATAAGCCATAATGCAAATCTATGTTATGTAATTTCTATGTCTATGTCGGTTGAAATGGGGATTTTAGCTTATGAGCAAGCAGAGTACAGTTAAAGTTGACTCTAATTGTAGGATGAGCTATAAACAATTATGCATCCTCCATACACAACAATAACAACAACAATAACAACCATAGATACTCATTTTTAATGCCAGAGTATAACATATTGCTTATAATCATTATGATGTCGATGTCGTTATTGGAATTGGTAAAGATGATGATGGTAATGGTGATGGTAATGGTGATGGTGACGGTGATGGTGATGGTGATGGTGATGGTGATGGTGATGGTGATGGTGATGGGATTGGCTTGAGAGTTTGACGTCACAATCACAGGGCAATGATTAGGTTGTAAAACGGAAATGATGGAAACGGAAATTGTTTGGCATACGCGTATGTAATGTAAAATAAAAGCCAACACAATATGCAACAAGAGTACGCAAGAGTACGTTCTCATGGAAATCGTTCAATTCAAATGTCAATTAAGTGGAAATCCTTTTTGTGTTTTATATTTACTTATTTATTTACTTATTTTTTCATCTTTGTAGTTTGAAAAAAAAAAAAAAAGAACGCTACCGCCTAAAATAGATAAAATGACGGATGATAGAATATGACATTTGAAGTAGAAATTCTATGATTAGGAAATCTATCAAGCACTCTAGGTCAAAATAATGTTTTATTATATTATTCTATACATTCATTTAATTTATGCGAAACTTAAGAAAATCTTCAAATAATTTTCTTATATATTCTCACCCATAGAATATATCAGTTTTTTTATTAAGAATAAGCATAAGAGAGTTCGATTTTATAAATCATAATTCTTCTTAAAAATTTTGAATAGTTAAACCCGTATTAAATCTGTTTGCGTATGGTGGTGTGTAGATTAAAAAAAAAAATATTTCGAACTCTTTCTCCTCCTCTTTGCTGTGTATTCAAATAACTTTTGAGGACCAAGCAATGCCCGTACATTTAGCGAGAAACGGATAAATGTTTTATTTCTTAGATTATGATTTCATCATATAATAATTTTATATTATTAACCTTTCGGAAAGCTCTGAGAAATATTTGTATTAATTTTTAAATCGATATCTGAGAATTATAGACAGAATTTTCAGATATATATTAGTTTGGGGAAAAGATAATCCATTATTTTCCAATTCGAAATGTTAAATAAAGTCCTGAAGTTCTTATAAGATTGGATGGATTACTTTTTCCCCAAACTAATATATACTCAACTTTTTAGTAAAGGTTATCTATACGGTAAGTTTTCATTAAAGGAACTCGCTTGCTAAACTGTGAGTTCATTCGATTTTTTTTTTTTTACTAAATGTCTTATAAGATCTACATACCGAAGATTTTTAGTTCTTTCAGTTTGTAGAATATATCGTCGAACCGAAGTAATTACGATTGAAAGTGAAGTGCAATACATGAAATTTGGGTACATCGCTAAAAATGGGTTTGCAATGAAAATCGCTATCTCCTTAGAGATTAGGTCGTAAGTATTTAAAATTATTTCTTTAATTGTTGCTACTTTAACTAGTTCAAATTTGTGTTGTCGAAAATCAGTCTCGCAATATTTCTTCTATTTCTATTTCGTGAAGAAAAAGTTTCACATTTCCCGTAATATTTTTATGTTCCGTTACAATTATTTTTATTTATTATATTTACATTTTTTTCGTCAGACATTTAATTGTTCATCCACTCTGGTATATTCATATAAGAGTAGACTAAATAAATTATATATAAAAATAAAAAAAAAATGTTTTAAAATAAACTTTCATTTAAGTGAACTCAATTGTGTAAAATTAATCTCATCTTTATGAGATTACACATAAAAGCTTAGGGATTTAAAATTTTAATGTGTAAAGAAATTCGTTGTTTTCTAAACATTCCAAACTGTGACTGGCTTTTTTCGTGACGTATGCTCGAGCGACTGTAAATATCTTAGGTTCCAGGTACACTAGGTCTTATTCTACCGTACTGTCTTCTATATCTTACGAACAGTAGAAGTCCAAGGCAATCCAATTGATAGCATTGTGCTTTTAATAGTGGTGCAGTATATCCTTTTTATTCTTGTTTGAAATTCCTTTGAAATGAGGTTTATTTTATGAATACCCTTTGTGAATACCCTTCTTTCCATTGTCTACCTTTATTAATGGAATTTGTTTTTTGTGATTTACTAGTCGATTTAATATATCGATTTCAGATCATAGTGTTATTTTAACATCTACAATACAGCTTTTTAGGTAGGGCTTTCAATCTGATTGATGTTAGCTGCTTTTACTTTATTTAGATCAATGCTATCTAATCCGGATCGTATCTATAAGTTGACCTTGCGTACATATCTTGAACGTAGTTGTTCCATTTGATTTGAAATAACTAACTTTTGCTTATTCATTGAATTAATATGTAGAGTTTTACCGTTAGAAAACTGACTATAAGAGTATAATCGTTCTACGCCTACGATCCAATAAGACCGTGATATGCATTGCGTTCAGTTTTTCGATTCTCAAGGCAATATCAATAATGGCGATGCCTCTACTTTGTCTCATATTTTATTTTAGGTCGATAAACGTGAATATTCCCCATAAACGTGTTTGGTCGTTGAGTTGATTTGATTTTCTTTTTCTGCTAGCAATTACATTAAAACGCTGAATAATTGATCACTTTGATGCCAACGAGAAGTTTATTAAAATTTTTAATTTAATTTAATTTCAAAACTGTGATTGATTATATTTCATTGGAAACTCTATGATTCTTTTGTTAATGACAATGAGTTCTGTGTCTATGTACTTTCATGTTCCACATATGCTTTGTGTACACAATTTTTGAGATATTTCGGCGACATATGATAATACGGTGATGTATTGTGATGTACTTAAAAAAATGAACACTATTGAAAATGGATTAGATTGGACCTTTTTTGGGGATCACTCCCCCTATAATGTATTATATTGGAAACGTCCTTATATAAAAGAAATTTGCAAAGAATTTGCTACAAGTACAAGTACTTAGTATTAGTATTTAAGCATATTATTGATTGATGTTTAAAATTTCCTTACGATCGTTCAAATTTTTGAATCCGTTTCCATACAAACCATTAGTACGAAAAGTAAACCTTTATATAGTAACACGTTATATAATTTTTAATATTTCATAATAAAAATTGATGCATTAAAATATTTTTGATATAAAAACTAATTGTACTAAATTTGGACCATAGATAGATCAAATTTTCTACATCCCATCTCATATAAAAATTTTTTATGAAAAGTCAGCTTTTATACGACAACAAGGTGTAATTTTTGACAGTTATTACGAAAATAAATGAAGAATTGTATTAGACGAAGTGATGAGCGGAGCATTTGAGGTCGGTCTTGTCCGATTATAATGTTTATACTTGTTTCCAATCTGGCGTTACTTATATATAATATTTTAGTCTGCAATTCATTTTATGGAATATCCGATTAATACTAAAGGAATTGTTAAGAGAAAAAAAATTATCCATTACTTTATAGCGGCCGGCATTTTGAATACGCCGAACATTTGAACTTAGATCTGTTCCTTTTGACGGACTCCATTTTGAATGTAATGAAAATTATCTTTTACCATTTTTTGTTAGGCATTGTCATCATAACTAAAGCTGTGTATGTGGGTGTAATATTTAACATATGATTGGATATAGGAAAGCGTATATAAGAAAGTATCCCAAAATATTGTTTCGACGTTTCCATGCTGGCGTCAAGAATGTAAAATAATCTATTTGAAGGCATTTCTTTCACTTCTCAGCAGAAGCAATTGTTAGTTTACGAAAAAAAAAAAAAAAAAAAAAAAAAAAAAAATCAGTTCAGTTCAAAACAAGTTTTTTTTTTACTTTTTTCGATTTCGTAAGTTATTTGCCACAGCATTTAATTAGTTTTATTTAGAAAATGTTACCGCAATCATTAACATCAATTACCAATAAAGCAAGTATTGTTATATGTTTTATGGGCAATTTCATAAATAATTAAAGCGAAACAATGGTTTTTCAATCAATTCGTTCAATTCCGGTTCATTCGTTTCACTTTTTCTATTGACTTGAATTTAATAATTAATTATTTCTTCCTTTAAAACACACAGCATACTAGGAAAACTTTACTACGAAAGAAAAGTAAATAAAGAAAAATGAGAAGAAAACAAAATAAATAAATAAAAAAGCATTAAAAAACAATAAGTTGGAAATAAGGTAATGTATAGTTTTAGCCGAATTTTTTACATCTTTTATCGTAATCAAGATTACTACTACTACTATTGCTAATAGAATAGAAGAAAATTGTTTTTTTTATCTCACTGCGAAAACATTGTTTTTTGAAAGAAGAAAAAATAAAAAAACAAAAAAAAAGCACCGAATTAAATAAAATCACATCAGCTGCCTTAAAGGGTTGACATTGGTATCGAAGTTTCGAAAATTCCAAATTTTTTTTAAAATTCTTTGTCCGATAATATGTCAATAATTTTTGCTCAAAATTTCAAAATTTTAAAATTAATCAAAGAAATACTTTCTATTAGAGATCCTTTGGAAATTTCTACTTCTACTAGTTCTAATACCATTACTACGCTTTAATCGCTTAAAAACTTTATTTTTGCCGTAGACTGAAGCGATTTCTCATAATCGAACTTACCAGAAGACACTTTTCCCCAAAAGGTCAAATTTCAAAAGTTATACTCGATATGGCCTTCAGAATAATATCAATTTGCTTCTTAAATTTTAGGTTCAGGCTTCGGCTGTAATATATTAGTTTGGGGAAAAAGAAATCCATTATTTTCCAATTCGAAATGTTAAATAAAGTCCTGAAGTTCATATAAGATTGGATGGATTTCTTTTTGTTTGGGGAAAAAGAAATCCATTATTTTCCAATTCGAAATGTTAAATAAAGTCCTGAAGTTCATATAAGATTGGATGGATTTCTTTTTCCCCAAACTAATTTGAGATGAAAACCTTGATTAGATTAATCTCATAAAGCATAACAGCTTTCTTCATGAAACTTTCTTTTATTTGAGGCAGAGAGAGAGAGATCATTGGGGCAAAACTTTTCTTAATGATTTTTAAGTCTCATATACTATGAGTTTTGTAAAATCAAGCAAATTTGTACCCTAATAAACCAAACCAACTGCCAGAGTTGTTGGAACCTACAGTCTTTACAGTCAATAAAGTCCTTAAAAGAAACCAAACAAAGACAATTTTATCTGTCACCTTGCTAAGTAGGCAATTAAAAAGGGGTGAGTAAAGGGAGTCAATACGAACAAAATTTAAATAAAGAAATGATGATTATGATATAAATCATTTCAATTTTTATTATTTATGAAGTGATTTAAAAAGACTGATGAAAAATGCAATAAATTCGAAATATTTTTTAACTGCAACGAGAACGAGTAATGATCTGCGAATAACATTTGACAATAATGAGAGTCCAAAAACTGTGTATGAATAGCAATGAGGAACTTTAAGAAGTGTGTCTTTTTTTTCTAACAATGGAAAAGTCTTTCTTTCTATGTCTGATAAAATTCATTCTAATACCCAGAAGAATGATGTGCTATGGATTGTGGTCAAATTGGAAGACTTTTATGTGTCACCACAAGCTGTTGCTGTCTGGTAGCATAATTAACTCGGTGTTCGAAACAGTCAACAAGAATATTAACTTTTGAAAGCATTACCTTGATATCCATATAATTAATATCAGATATTCTTCTTTATTCCAAAGTATTCAGCGATTCGTCTGAAACGGGTCTAAAACTTCATAGATTCATTGAGATGATGATACTCTCTGTAGAAGTATAAAAATTCTTCTTTTGTCGTGACAATAATCATATTTCGATATGTTTGTAGTTTGTGGCTTACTTACAATACAATTCAGCTTGAAGTATATATATATATATTAGATCTCTTATGTGTAATGTAATACATCTCTTAGTTACAAATCACATACAATTTACAAGAGAGTTAAAAACTATTTATAGTTACTAAAAGATGAATTGGATAGACTGATAGACTGATGATATATATTGAGATTAATATTGTAATAATAATAAAACATAAAATAATTCCGAACGTAGTTAGTGTAGAACAAACATTAATTAAATAAAGTTTATCTTGCTGATATTTTAATATTTTTTAGATCGGCTAACATTGGAAATAGCTTTAGAGCCTTTAGTTATTCGACTCTTTTTTTCTTTCTTTCAGAAAGAAATACAGGTACGAATCGATGGATAGAGTTTTTTCTTATGTCATGTTACAGCCTCAAGAGTAGAGTTAATATACTTTATTTAGCGTTGGGTATAAACTAAAATAAAATGAAACCAAAAAAGCCACATAAATTTGCACTTACATACACATCTGTATAAAAAGCTGTATATGTGTATATCGACATATATATATATATATATATATATATATATATATATATATATATATATATATATATATAT
>KK351064.1:1262334-1301086 GCA_000671755.1 Glossina brevipalpis | reverse complement strand
ATATATATATATATATATATATATATATATATATATATATATATATATATATATATATATATATGTGTGTCTGTATCTGCGTGCTCGCGTGTTTGTGTGTTAAAAACACATGCATTTTTAATAATATTTTCCTCTACTTATTTTCTAGATATAAAATTGAACGCTAAACTTCTACCTTAAAACCATTTACGAAAAGACAACGTAATATAGAATACAGTTCAAGTTAAGGATTTTCATGATATATGTATATATATATATATATATATATATATATACATATATATATATGTATAAATGTATCTACATTTCATATACCTATAACTGCATTGAAGGTTTGAAGAGAGATTTTTAATTGAAAACGATGTGAAAATAGTTTACTACGCTACACACATAACCATTAGCACACTGCTAATGCATTATGTGTGCGTCGCCATAGTAGCCAGCCAATGGTAATGGAAACTCTACACATGAGAAATTCCAAAACACACATCAGACAAACAATTGCAACGTAAAAGTATTACGTACAATATTAAATGAATGATCGTTCGAATGCGGACACGTCTGTGCCCATGTGTGCGTATATATGTATATATACATATATATATATATAATGTGTGTGTGTGTATTTGTATGGTGGTTAATGTATTAGTGATGTTAACGTGCAAGTGTATACAGTTGGGTAACGGAAATAGAAACAATTCGAACAAATCTTTACACTTATACCGTTATAGTTAGTTACTGTATGTAGTCTTGTTATGCGCCTACCTACGTGCTTGCAATTATTATACAATATATCTATACAGATAAATGAGAGCATATTGCTATTTTGTTTGTACTAATTTCGTAAAAATTCTTTTTTTTTTTTTTCGGTCTCTATCCTCTCCCTGAATTCTATTTCTTTTTCTTCTTTGAAAAAAGAGAAACCGCTACATAACAATGTATGCGTTTAAAATACTCAATTGATAGATCATTCGCTAAACTGGTAGTAGAGTGATTTGATTGCACAAAACAATTACTTGGAAAGTTAATTAAGTTCTGATAGTTATTGTACTTATATATATATATATATATATATATATATATATGATTGGACTTGAGTTTAATTTAGAGAAAATAAATTAAAAAGCAAAAAAAAAAGTATTAATTTTAAAAAGAATGTTGAAAAATATTTTATTTAAATTATCATCCCATCGTTTAAGTACAATATGAATACTATTTCTAGAATAAATAATTGTTTGTTTAAAGTCAAAGCTACAAAAATATCGATTCTTTGGGCTTATATCTTAAAAATGGAAACGATGGTTGAATAAACAAAAAGTCATCATCGGTTGAACTCAGTGTTAAACATAAAAAGTAAAAAAAAATATATCGTGAATACAGCGACGGATCTAATGTTTCGTTTCGTTTGCAAGAAATCACAATTTTGTGACTTTTATTACATTAAGTCCGTTTTTCGATTAAAATTGTTTCATTACTTATTAACATTCTTCTCTAAAGATGATTTCATTTGATAGTATATCAAGATGATTCACATAAATGAAGGAATGGATATTACTTATATCTATTGTTCACGTAAATAAATTTCACCAGGGGATGTAACCAATGCTTGTGGATATTTCTATCTACTCATGCTATGCTGTCTTAGCGATCTACTCGACACGCCTATCGAAAATTTGTAATTAATTTCGTTCGCTACTTTTCCAGAGATCTAATGAGATATTAAATGTTTGCAAAAGTTGTGAACATTTTTTCACTTTAAAAAGTCATTTATTGAGAAAAATTAGTATAAAATATATTAATTTTTTTGCATCTTTCTCGCAACATGGCGATACCGTGTCGGAAGAATTTATGATCTTCATGAATTCTATCGGATGTCCGTCCTCCAAATGTCTATTCTTACTTAGATTTCTTTTCTCGTTCGATTCTATTCCGTTCCTCCGTCTGTTTGTTTGATAATTTTGTGCGTCTGTTCGCTATTCCTATGTCGTTCGGCTTGTTCACCCTTTCTATACGATTTACACGTGTTTCTGTGTAGCTTTCCAACCGCTTGTCTATGATTCTTAATTGTCGTTTGGTTTGGGTTTCACGTTTGATCAGTCGCACATATGTATACCGTTCCTTTCCTTCGCTCGATTGTTTGCCATTCATTCGTGTGTCTATCCTTCCTTCGTTTATCCTTCTTCTCCAATATTCGTGCTTTTGTCCATTCATTTTTCAAATATCATGATTAGCTCATTTGACCTTTCATTAGTTATTTCATTTATCCTTCTGTTCTACGATTAATTCGATACAATTTTGAGTGTAACTATTAAATATTTTATTCAGAATGAATACAGCTTTTTCATTTAATATTCAAGAAGCTCATGAACAAAACATGTTTTCACCCCCTTTAACTTATATTCAAATCTCTCTAATTATATATTAAGTAAATTATGCAACAATAATGGAATCAACAGTAAAATCAAAATACTGATTAACTTTTCTGATAAGAATAGAAAAGGAAACCTTATCAACTTAAGCTTTACAATTTTCATAAAGGGTTTACAATTACTTTTGTATATAAATAATTCTACACATATTGTGAAGATTGTATGCAATAACACAGCAACAACAGCAACAACAACAACAACTTCAATAGCGTAAGTTAATTAACTCTATAGTGTTTCATTCTATTAAAAGTAAGATTTCCTTTGCAGTCCCCTGTACTGCGTCAGTAGTAGTAGTAGCAGTAGTAGTAGTGGTAGTAGTAGTAGTAGCAGAATGAACTGAATACTAAACAATATCTAACCGGTTAATATCGTTAATAGGGCTTTCTGTTCTTTTATTTTTTTTGATGATACTCTTCATCGGCAACACTGTTCAGTGTAATATATTTGTGTATGTAGAATATATATATATATATATATATATATATATATATATATATATGTATGTGCTTAGATGGTAGAAGATACAAACGTTTCTTATTAGACATTAATTTTGATTACGTTAACTAATTAATTGACTTTTGTGTGCATCGAACTTTACGATGGCGGCCATATTTGGTTATGAAACACCCAAGTAACGCGTATAACCAAGCAGAGTATATGCGAAGTATTTCGAGAGAAAGAGTGCATTTCTTTGTTTAATTTATATATGTGTAAGTAAATGATTTTATCTATATACACATGTATACGTGTACATATATATGTATGCGTATATATGCATATATATATATATATACGAAGTATAAATGCTTTTGTGCGGTTAGTTGGAAATATTTGGATGGTTTGAGTAATTGGAAATTATTGAAGTATTGACCTCTCTAGTAATTTAATACTCACTCATTCCTTCTTCCTTATGATGTTTAAACAATCAATGGCCAAGACAACCAGTCAGCCAGTTAGTTAGTTAACCAATGCCTATCATAATAATGGTGGAATTCAATGCTTGTTTCATGTGCTATGTCAGTGGGTAGTCTAGTATATGTATATACATATATACATATATATATATATATATATATATATATAGGTGGGAGAAGATCCCTATAACTTTAGTTAATAACAGCAAGAGCTGGGGCAACGGCGAAAACAACTACAATAGCAGCCATTAATAATATCACTTACAAAGTTATGAACGCTAATTATTCAATAGTTTACAGTATTTACGTATTTAATAACTTTTATTTAACCGTCAGCCGTTATTGTCTGTCCAGGCGGTGGGTGCAACTTTTTTTTTTTTTTTTTTTTTTTTTTTTAACTTATACATACGTATTATATTTTAATAATAAAATGTTTTGTATTCGCTATCGTAACGAGTATACACTTTTTTTTTTTGTAATATTTTTCTTTATAGCTATTATTTATAATCCAATCAGCAGGATATGTTGTAATAAAAAAGTGAATAAATGATATAAATAAATAAATTTAATTGCAGGTTAATGGTCGTTAAATGGTTGATATTGAAATTTTTTTTTGTTTTTTTTTTTGTATTAAATAAAATAAAACTTAAAACCGATATTAAGAGAGAGAGAGAGAGAGAGAGAGAGAGAAATATTACAAAACTTAAAGTGATGTTGTACTATATATTGTCATAATATTAATATGCGCCCCTAAAACGCTCTTATGTATATCATTAGTTTAATGTTTACTAGAGATTTGATAAGAAAATCATATGCAATGACCCAGATATTACGCATACTTTAGCATACTTTAGCACATAATAGCTTATGCACGTAACACACACACACATACAGAAATACTATGTATGTCAACCAAAACTAAGTCATTTATACCTAGAAATGTCATAAGAAAATGTATTCCATTCACATTCACTTTTCTCCCCACAAATGCGACAGATAATGATTTATATTTGAAAATAAATAGCAATGATGGCTGTATGCTTATCAACACAAATGTATTATCAAGGAGCAGCCATAAAATTACAATTTTTTTTTTTTTTTTTTTTTTTTTTTTTTTTTAAAGAAAAATATTTCTTGATTTATTAACTAACTGCAGCTGAGATGATTTACTTCCAGGTTTATTGACCCTAAAAGATACATAAAAATAATTTAAACACTTAACAAAGAAGAGATAATATTCATCTCGTACCGATTTTTCGGTATCCTACGTGCTAACTTATATTAAAGGTGAAAAGAGTTTTTAAAAATTATTTATTCCTTATATATATGTTTAGGATTATAAGAATTATCGTTTGGGTCTCCATTTTTTTGTTTCGTACTATTGAGATAATGAATTATGTTATGATGATTTTTTTCAAATTTATTAAAACCTATTTAAACATGATATGGCCCGACTTTCAAACACACAAACTCTTAAATATTTTATATAAAATTTACTTACAGTTATCTCAAGAGCAAAAAATTTAAAAGATCAAATTTAACTTAACTTAAATAAAGCGTTCAGGTCGCGTGACTTAACAAAAATAAATATTTATCGATTAACTAGAACAAGAGTTATACATATATTTTCAATTCCAATCTAGGAGAGTTGAAGTATATATATTTCAGTTCTAAATTTTTGTTTCTTAGACGAAAAATTGAACTGATTATCACACATTGGATAGATCAAGTATTCTGCTATTTACGTTCACTCAATCTATCTATGTACAGGTTACGTAACCTTCGATAAACATTTCTATGACAAATATTGTATAACATACTTTCATAGACAAATATAAAAATGCTTTATAGTAAGAAATCAAAAAAAAAGAAAAAAAAAAGAGAAAAAGAGTATATCCCTCTTTATAAGATAATTTGTTCTTGGAATGTAACGTAATTGATACATATATGTATGGATGTGTACCCTTTCTATTCTTTGTAAACTTATTTATTATGATTTAATGAAGTGTTCTTAATATAAGTGTGTGCAATATTGTGTATGGTATTATACAGTCAATCTATCTTTCTTTAAATCAAATGTTAACGTTTACGTTACACTTGATTGACTATTCAGACGTATTAATGTATTATTATATGTATTTTTCCATTATCATGTGAAGATTTAATTTAGTTGAAGTGAATGTGCATATATATATATATGTATATATATTAAGGACATATGTTTTATACATATGTTTTGCGTATATGTAACATATGTATGCCCCTCTATATTTCACAATAGATAATTTTCGTTTGAGTGGCGTAACTTCTTCGGTAATAGTAATCCTATCAAATCGTAAAAGTAACAGTCTGTAGATAATTAAAGAAAGAAGCTATTGTGCTTTGAAAATGAATCAATATTCTGAAAAGAATCCCTATATTTTTGAATGTTATACATTTCGATCAAGGCGACAATGCTGCTTCTGGCGGAGCACCCATTATTCGAGCTTTCTTTGACGTCTCGATGGAAGGATCTCCATGGACTGTCTTCTTGGAGGAGTCTACATCGACGGGTCTTCTTAAAGGGGTCTTAATGGAAGAAGTCTTCAAGGAGAGATCTTCTTAGAGAAGTCTAATAACACTCATAGGCTTGTGCTTGTAATATAAAAGATCTTTTTGGAGGTGTCGTCTTAAAGGAGTATTAACGTGAAGAAGTCTTCAAGGAGAGATCTTCATGAAAAGGGCCTATATTATAAGCTTACGCCTGCAATATAAAGGATCTTCATTGAGTGTCTTCTTGGAGGGATTTTCTTAAAGGAGTCTTAATGTGTAGAAGTCTTCAAAAAGAGATCTTCATGGAAAGGGCTTATAACACTCACAGCCTTATGCTTGCAATATAAAAGATCTTCATTGAGTGTCTTTTTGGAGGTGTCTTCTTAAAGGGATCTTAATGGAGGAAGTCTTCAAAGAGGGATCTTCATGGAGAGATCTAATAACACTCATAAGCTTGTGCTTGTAATATAAAAGATCTTTTTGGAGGTGTCGTCTTAAAGGAGTATTAATGTGAAGAAGTCTTCAAAAAGAGATCTCTTCATGGAAAGGGCCTATAACTCCCACAAGCTAATGCTTGCACTATAAAGGATCTTCATTGAGTGTCTTCTTGGAGGGATTTTCTTAAGGGGGTCTTAATGTGAAGAAGTCTTCAAGAAGAGATTTTCATGGAGAGGGCCTATAATACACATAAACTTATGTTTGGAACATAATAATATCGTCAGTGAAGGTGACAGGAAAGGTATTTTTTAACTTTTTGGATTCTTCTTAAACTCATGTGATTTCTCCTTTCATATAAAATTTTAAACAAACGTCTCAGATACATCAGATGTGAATATGTTGCTCATTTTCGTGAAAAATATCAAATAAACTTTGCAACTATATTACTTCAAAAAAGTCACTCTTTTAGTATAAATTTACATTAAACGAAAATTCTTGTTAATTTTTGATCAAAACATGTATACAACGATAGTGCGTTTAAATACATAAATTGAATATTTGTTATCAGTTTTGCATGCAGTCAATTATGGATTAAGATTACCTACTGCTAGGCAAACGTCGATTTATCTTGTTTTTTTGTCTCTTGCATCATATATCTAATTAGTCTTATGAAGTATCATATGTAAAAAGTCAGAGAAAGTAATACATCATCATAGACTTTGCTGCTGGTAATTAGTATCCGCTTACTGTTACAATATTGTCTAATGATGATAACATTTGGTTTTGTTAAGTTATTATTGTTGTTATTTTTGCTGCTGCTACTGTTTTGCTGCTGCTGCTATTGTCAGTACAATTTTAGCATAATTTTCTTATCATTCTTCTATTTGCCAGAACCATTAATCAAATTGAAAATATGCAAGAAAATTTACGGCTTTTACATACCGCATGTGTATGAACAAACATTTATGTAAAAATCTCCTATAGAGTACGAAAAGCGAAAGCTGTACGAAATAATAGAAAAAGATTAGACTTGGAAGAGTTGAAGTTTGTTAACGTCCGGGAGATCGCTTTGCAAGATGCAAGCAAGTACAAGTTATATCTATACCACAACACCGTTGTAATAATTCTCTTTATGAAAACACCAAACGGCAACATAACGAATCTTTAACTAATGAAAAATAACCGACTACAAAATGTTTGTATAAAGCTGTGTATGTGAAAGTGTGTGTGTGAGAGAGAGAGAGAAAGAGAGAGAGAGAGAGAGAGAGAGAGAGAAAGAGAGAGAGAGAGAGAAAGAGAAAGAAAGAGAGAGAGGGCGAGTGAATGTGCGCGTATTTGTATAGAGACACACACAAGCAGTTGACGGTAGATGTTGGCAAACTAAAATGGTTAAAACCTCAACTTGAAACTATGGTTTTTATGATTGTGACTATGACAACAACAACAACAAAAACAACAACAACAACAACAGCAATAAGAACAAGAACAACGGCGACGACAACAATAACGGCAACTAAATTAATATCATAAAGAACAACGATAATGAAGTTTAACAGTTGACGACATTAGCAACAATATGAGAACACACCGTTAACTGAGATAAAATGTAAAATACAGTTTCCGTGAAGATCTATCTTTGTATGAGTAAGTGTGTATGTGTATGCTGTATTGTCATAGAAGAGTAGACAAGCAAGCGGTGGCGGTGATGATGACGACGACGACGGTAGCAACAAAAACAACAAGAACAGCAACAATAATAATAACGGCAGCAATTTACTATCAACAGTCATTTACAGTGCATAACCACATCTCCTCTGTTAAGCCGCATTCACTAGCATATGTCTTATATTGTGGATGTGTGTGCGGGAACTACCGAATAACACATACGCATACTTATACAATGGTTAGTTAGAGGCTGCAGTTACTATGGCAACACAAAGGGATATGCGTAAAGTGTGTATATATGTGTGTGTATTGAAAAGGATACATTCGCATATATTATACTAAAGTTTGTTGATGCGTGTCTAGTAGTAGAGCTAGATCTCTAATGTCATGGTCTATGTGTTTGTATATATATATATATATATATATATATATAAATATATAAATAAAATACATACATACATATATACATACAAAAAACGTACGTACATACATACCTATATACATACTTACATACATACCTATATACATACATGCATACAAACATACATACATATACACACATATATATATAGATATATCCACACATATATACATAACATGTGCAGTTTTGATGTTGTTAGCGTTATTGTTGTTGTTGTTGTTGACATCAACAATGACTCTGGCCTGCTGATGTTGACGATAATGATAATTACAATGATGACGACGATGACGATGATGCTGACAGTTGCTGAGTATTATAACTTAGAGATTTTTTTGTTGATATTGCTATTCCATGTATGTATACTTATATATGCATTAGTCTGTGTGTGAATAACCTAATCTAACCTGCTGGCAGTTGACATTTCAAGAGGCAATTCCTCAACAATATGTCATTTCTACGCCATTAGCGTTCCCTATCGTTAACATAAAGCTGATTTTTATATACATGTAGGGTATATTAGACAAATAGCATCTTTTGTTAGCTATTTTGCGGTCACAAAAACTTGTTGACAGAATTATAATTTGTCAAATATAAAATTATTTAATAAAAGTTTTTGGAATCTAACTGAAATTCATTCTAATGTAAGAGAAGGCAATTCTAGTTTGTCAGCATGTCAATTTAGGTTTTTTTTTTTTTCATATATTTCGAAAAATTTGAACAAATTTCTCTCCGAAATACGATTGTTTGGTAATCGATGTTAAATATTAAATTATTTTAATTATATTTATTGCTACATTTATTTGCAGAGTGTTTTTTTTTTAATTTTTTTGCTGTGAACAAAAAAAATTTTTTTTTTTGTAAAGAATAAAGATTATTGAAACAAATGTAGAGCATTTGCGACTGTATGAAGAAGAAGATTTACTATTTTTAATAAATACATTTTTATGCGTCAATAAGTATTATGGGAGAAACTCTAGTGTCAACTGTTCCACCTTTGGATTGGGTTATTTTAATGAAAATAATTTAAACTATCAACTCAATTGATTAATTGGTTCTCGACATAATTAAATGAAATTAATTCACATATCTTCACAATTGTTTCTTGCAAATTTTTATACCCCACACCCACATTTATGTTGAAGGATATAATAAAGTGTGTGTTTTAATAAGAGTGCATTAATTAAATTTGGTGTCATTTTGTTTTCTTACAAGTGGCAATTCTTAAATTTGACAGCTGTCAGCTATGATTGTTCCGATTACGAAAAATTTGGGGTGATTGGCAGAAGAAGAACGCGTTATAATTGTGAAAATTTATTTATAAAAATAGAAATAGTTACACTTGTTCCATTCGCAAATTTCGATCGAGAAAATCAACAATAACGAAATGTTGTCGAAAGATTTGAAAAAAATGATTTGATTATAGGCGGTAAGTAAGTCTTCTTTGCCTCGACGTATCGGTCTTGGTCTCTTGAAAACATTACTGCTGTAGATGAGAGAGAGTATCACCTCACCACCTGAAAACATCAATTCGGTATCCTTCAACAACAACAACAACTTCAAATTTCACGAAGCACTACGAAGCGAATTTTGATACGAACTCGCTCCAAAAAGATGTGTTTTTTTATTTTTAAATTTGAATTATTAACTTTTTCTTAATGTCGCACTTGAAGTGATTGTTAGCTTTTTTGCTTTTAAAAATTGTGATCAGATGTGATGAGTTTTGAAGACACGGTGATAGCATTACATTTGTTAGGGAATTTGGATATGGATGATCTCTACAATATTATTATTGCTTTCTTCCTTTCTCCTCTCATCATCTTTCGTTACGAAATAATTAAAAGGAAATTTTTCAAACGGTCTCTACAAACTTTGCCATGCTCATGTGTATCATAAATTTTATAGATCTTTTTGTGGGGCTCCCATATATGAATTTCTCTTTACAAAAATTATTTAAAGAAAATATAACGAAAATGTTTTTTGTCTTATTTTGATTTAAAAGTGATTTTAAACGAACGATTGTAATGAAAATTAGATTTAATTTCCTTTTAATTTATCCTAATATCCCTGAAATTAAAGATAAAAATGATAAAATTAAGAGAATGAGTTTCTAATGCTTTCTTTACATGAGCATTGAAAAGACTTTCTTATCAATTTAATATACTTGTTATTTTATATTAATTCGCTAACTATTGGGATTTATGTTTGATCTTATTTAAAATCGGTTGTATTTTAGAAAACTGAGAGAATTTCAATTTTGGATTAATTAACAATTCATCTTAATACTAGGAAGTTACGAAGGAAAGTTGACAGTTCTATAAATTGAAATTAATTAAAATATTTTTTCTTATGCATTAAATGTCATTCAGAATAGTACGTGTTAGCTATAAGTATTTAAGTATTGTGTATAAATAAAAAGTATGAGTGATGCGTGTGCAAGCGAAAATTTAATTGAAAATATTATAAGGCATGATATTGGTTTGACTGTTTTGTTTATTATAACTCACTACTGTAAGTTTATATACTTGAATTCTCTCATATCGTTTGTAACATTCAGAAAAACCTATTATTGGATCGGTTAGAAAATATAGATAATTGATCGATGTAGGTTTGCAAGTCAACATTTTTCGAGATCATAAAAGTTTGTTAGAAGTCTTAGAAATATTTGCAAAAAGAGAGAGAACGAGAGACAGAGAGAGGGATAGAGAGAAGGAGGATGAGAGAGAGAGGATGAGAGAGAGAGAGAGAGAGGGGGGAAGAGAGAGAGAGGGGGAGAGAAAGAGAGAGGGGGAGAGAAAGAGGACGACAGACGGCGTGGGGAGAGAAAGAGGACGACAGACGGGGTGGGGAGAGAACGAGAGAGAGAGAGAGAGAGAGAGGGAGAGAAAGAGAGAGAGTGGTAGAGAGGGAGAGTGAGGGAGAGGGAGGGAGAGAGAGAGGGAGAGAAAAAAAAGGGATGGAGAGAGAAAAAGAGACGGAGGGACAGAGAAAAAGAGAGGGAGAGACCGAGCACGAGAGAGATGGGGAGAGAGGACGAGAGAGAGGTAGAGAGAGAGGTAGAGAGAGAGGGGGAGAGAGAGAACGAGAGAGAGAGAGAACGAGAGAGAGAGAGAGAGAGAGGATGAGAGAGAGAGGATGAGAGAGAAAGAGAGAAAAAGGGAGAGGGAGAGAGAGAGAGAAAGTAAATTCATGCCAATAAATGAAGTCTGAAAATAGGTGAAATTCGAAAAACCCACACAAACCTTACATATCACTGTTATTGATAATAATTTAGAAATTATATGAGACATTGTGGTTAAAATTTTTTACAAATGTAAAGAGGAAGTTGACCTCTGCGGGTGCTTACAGTAAATAAGAAAAAAAAAAAAAAAAAGATAAATAAAAAATAAAAAAAAATTATCCTTTCCAAGTTTTCCACTTTCTTTGAAAACTAAAGCTGGTCTCAGATACACAGACGTCGCTTATTCGAAAAAAGGCGCAGCTAATATTTTAAAAGAAAACCTCAGGAAACTTTATTTTAACAAAAAAAAAAAAAAAAAAAACACAAAAGAAAAAAAGAAGAAAAATCTAATTGCTTGAGGCTGTGGGTATCCATGATTCGCTTTAAAGAGGCAAATGTAGTTTTCTCACTTGTTTTTTATATTAAAAGAAAAATGTGTGGAAAAAGAAAGAAAAACGCTAGCTACTGCGTCACTGTCATTTTAACATTCACGAAGCATTTCTCATTCTCTCTGTTCTGCTGCGTTATATGGCAGCAATTAGTTTATTAGTTTCTATTTTTAAAGTTTTCTTTTAACATCGAACATGTTATGTTCGTTCGTTCATTCGTTCTTCTTTCCGTCGACTTCTTTTTATTATCATTATTTCTGCTCCCTTTGGCTTAACAACACTAAAGTGTTATTTATGCTCCAATTCTGTGCGGAAGAGTAGCACTTTTATATATACGATGACTGTATCTGTTTGCTCGACATACTGTTTGCCGTAGGTAGGGCGTGTCATTGAGAGCCTTCGTTGCTTCGTGTTAAATGAATATGATTTATGTTTATTTTGTCAAAGCACTGTGAAGGTGGGTTATGGCACAAAGTAATTTATGTTGACTGTGAATGAAGTCGATGTCTAGGCGTTTATGCAAATATTTGATTTTTCAAATTATTTTAATTGGGCATTACTTCCGTTTAACGGTTAATTTAAGTTAATTAGCTATGCACTAATTGCCACTTTACTGAAATCGTTTAAGTTTTTCGAAGAATTTAAACATATTTTTCAAAAAAAAAAAAAAAAAAAAAAATAAAATGAAAAAAGAAAACAATTTTTTGGTAAGAAAAAAATTGTAAAAAAAAGTTTGATTTACAAAATTGCTTTTTTGTTACTTTCCTCCTTTTTTTAAAGGTTTTTTTTTTCTGATTTTCTGCGAGCGAGAATTCCGGCTACCTTATCTCGTGTCTTTATTGTCAAATGAAAATATATTTTCAGTAAACATGCAGTTCTATCGTGTTGCCATAGTCATGACAGTAACAACAATAACAAAAAAAAAAAAAAAAAAATTAAAAAGAAAACCAAAAAAAAAAAATTATTCTATAGCGACCACACAATCATCAGATGAGTAGAGAAAGTTTGATATTTTATGGCTCTGTCTGCTTAAGCGACCTTATGTCCATGGTGCCTTTGATACGCCTCTGTGTCTCAATTGCATGTTTCGCTGTACGTTACACTCTCTCATACCATTATTGTCCTTTTCATTGTTATCTTTTTGAGGTTTTTGGACATTTGTTCTTGTTGTTGCTGCTATTGTTGTTGTTTCAGTTTTATGAAAACGTTACTCTCCTGTGTTACTTTGCTCTTTTTTTTCGCCCCAGCTCCAGCCATTAAATTAATATTTTTTTGCCATCGATGAATTTCGTCTGATTGTCTGGTTTGTTTGTTTTCATCTATACGGTGCAGTAGTTGGATAGAAAGGAAAGCATTACAGATGACAAAAAATATTGATAAAAGTTAACTCTTTAGAAATTTTGCAGCAATAAGCACAAAATAGTTTATTAGTGGATACCCAATGAACAATCATCCATCCATTCGCTGTTAAAGTGATTGCTTATAAAATTTTTCAAAAAAAAAAAAAACAAAAAAAAACAAAAAAGAAATTGAAATTGAAAAAAAAGAAAAAACAAGATTGAACGAGAACGAGACAATTCTTTGTCTATTTAAGTTTAGTAAGTTGTTAAAAACTACATCATCCATCTTAAAGAATGTTTCAAAATAACTTTCCTCCTAAAATCACTCTTTATCGATCATCACTGAAGTAAGCAACCAGTGTTGCGTAGATTTTATTTATTCTTAGAAGCGAACAAATTGAATCCTCTTTATACCTTTCTTGGTGAATGATCGTGAAATTTTTGTGTGGACGGAACTTTTTGCCAAAATGAAAATTTTTAAAAAATTTTTTTTTACCAAGAAATACGGTTTTTACTTAAATAATATTTTTTTATACGAAGTAAAAACAAGACGACAAAATAATTATACAAACAATGTCTGCCCATAAAACAAATAAAATCTCATCTTATGTGTATAAAACTAACAAGTCGGAAATTTTATATTCGTCTGTGCCGAATCTTTTATAATCAACCGCCCGCCCACCATCCTTAAAAAACCTTTGAGACGAGGACATGACACATTTTTTCTATTTTTATTTAATATCGTGCAAATTTTTATTGTTTAGTCTAATGAGTATTAAGCAAAAGTACCTTGAAAATAGAGATATTTTCAATTTATTTTATATTGTAGGTGCCGATTTGGGCGGCTTTTCAATACCAACGTATATGAAAGAAGTTTTAATGTTTTTCTTAAATTTCGTCTCAGATATCTTCAAGATTGCAATCGGAAAAATGGTTAACGTATACGCTACACAGATAAGAGCAGACAGACAGATGGATAGACGGACATGTTTAAATAGATTCTAAATTTGTTATATACACCTTGTGGGGATTCGGAAGTTTCCTTTTGCGTTTTGCAAATAAAATATCAAAATAAATGTACTCTCATCTTTCAGGATGATGGGTATAAAAGCGATGGTAATGCTATTTTCTATGTGTCTGTGTTGTAGTCATCGGAAGAGTCCAACGTACATTATAAAAATTTTTTGGCAGACTTTAAATTCAAATGTCTTGAATGACATTAAGAGTTTTAAGAAATATCTAATATGATTGAGAAGTCAATTGTCTATTATATATAACTCATATGCATCAACGTTTTGAAAAATTTCAAGGAAATAAGTATAAAAAAATTTTAAGGCTTTCTTTTTTTTTTTTTTAAATTTTAACTTTTGAACCAAATAGATCGTATAAAATTTGTTCACTTTTTTTTCTAAATCATTTTCAGTGTTTCATGAAACCTTGTTGTGAATATTAATAAATTTGCAAGTTCAAGAGACTTGTTTTAAAGTGATCGCGGAATGCATTTACCTTTTAAGTTTTTTTTTAAAGATTTTTTCAAAACAGTTTTATGAAACTCATCTAAGATAAGTAATTTTTGAAATAGGATTGTATTGTTAATAAGTTTCTTTTCTAATTCTCTCAAGAAAAAATTCGGTTAGAAAAATAATTTTTTTTTTTTGAAATTGTGATAAATTGAATCGAAAGTTATAATAAAATACATTTTAATTTTATATCTCTTCTTTCATTTAAATATCTTCATTCATTTAAATTCAAACATTGAAGAAATGTTGCATCTTTGTTAATAATGTTTAGCAACATTATATGAAATTATGACTTAAATTTCCTTTTCCTTGTCTTTTAATGTGTTTTTCTTTTCTTTATTTAATTATATTATTTATATATAGTTGTTAATTTTTGTAAAGAAAATGATATTGAAATCTTTAGTTAGAATGCAATCGAATGAAAAAAAAATTATAAAAATTTTAACATACGTTTAAGAAGTCGTTAAGCTGACAGACTAAAGAAAGTTGAGTAATCAAAAAAGAAAGTAACTGTTTTGGAATAATAAAAAAAAAAATAACTGCTTTGGAAAAATATTGAAAAATGGCAACATCGCAACTAATCTCGTGAGGCATCTTCAGCACAATAGGGGGGACTCTGCTGCGCATGTAGCATAACTGATGCAAATTTAAAGTAAAGAAAAAAAGGAGAAAAGAATCCTTTCATTTACATTCCTATATGAGATGTGGCTTTTATATATCGAGGCGCTGATACTTCCACAGGAAAAGTAGCCACTAGCCGAAGAGCGAACGACCGACCGCTGTATTATCTGACACGGTGCCTCTCCAATGTGTTGTCTCCGTGTCTCTAAGCAAATTCGTCTGTTTGTGGTTTTTATTTGCATTAGAGCTGCTGTTGCGTTGTTTTTGCGTTGTTATTTATTATAAGCATCCGCCGAGGTCAACTTCCTCTTTACATTTGTAGAAAATTTTAAGCACAATGTCTCATATAATTTCTAAATTATTATCAATAACAGTGATATGTAAGGTTTGTGTGGGTTTTTCGAATTTCACCTATTTTCAGACTTCATCTATACGCATGAATTTGCTTTCTCTCTCTCCGTTTCCCTCTCTCTCCCACCCTCTCCCACCCTCTCCCATACTCTCCCTCCCCCCCTATTCGTCCCACAGTATCTCGTCCCCCAATATCTCGTTCCCCCAGTATCTCGATTCCCCCTATCTCTCCCCCCATATCTTGCTCCGCCCCTATCTTGTTCTCTCCCCCCTATCTTTTTCTCTCCCCACCCTTCCTCTCTGTCCCTCACTCTCTCTCTCTCCCTCTCTCTCTCTCTCTTTCTCTCTGATATGTACTTAGCGGCCGTGAAATAGATGTGTGGTCAAAACTACTTTCTTATATTAAACTTCCATACGTCCCTGACCAATAAGTTTATAATCTGATAAAAGTTCTGTTTTACAAATTTTGATACTTTCTTCTTTTGATACTTGCTGCGCATTGGACGCTTCCTTTTGGGTTAAGATGTTTTTTAGATAATCCGTGGTAGTCAGGACAAGTATCGATTAGTAGGTACATGACTTACAGTAGTATTGTAACTCACACAATTCTTGTGAGTAGATCATGCTCGTTTTCACAAACCTCATCATCAACTAAAATTACTTCAGATAAGTT
Organism: Glossina brevipalpis; assembly: GCA_000671755.1. NCBI lineage: Eukaryota > Metazoa > Arthropoda > Insecta > Diptera > Glossinidae > Glossina > Glossina brevipalpis. The sequence continues at coordinate 1,284,576 of KK351064.1, read as the reverse complement.
TCGATTTACTTTCTATATAACTTACATATAATAGATCAACGATGATGTTTACGGCAGATTTTGTCGTTAGAATCTCATATTGATTTAGAACATATTGAGATATGAACAGATAAGTATTTCAAGATCTTACAGATAAAAAAAGAAACATAAAATTTTCCTTTTCCTCATTAGAAAAGTGCTGATATTAGGGATTAAAATGTTAGTAGTATACATGTAAATCTCAATGTCAATGAATATGAATTGAATAGAAATGGACTATGAACTAATGGGCTAATGGATTTTATGGATTAATTCCTAATTTTATAGTTACATTTGGATAAATTTTTGATTTCAACACGAGAGAGTTTATTGAGTTTTTTTTTTTAAATTCTCTTCTCGTTTTAATAAAATATCTTTTGGTTCACTAATTGTTTGTTGTTGTATTGTAATGCAACCAACTAAGCGTATATTTAATAAATAAATTTTTTATTTGTTAAGATTATTATAAATCGAAATGAAACATATATCAATATATATTAATAATAATTTTGAAATTTTCTGCTTTGCTTTTCTCTTTCTATGTTTGAAATTATTTCATTTTAAAGATGCTTCAAACATATATTATATTATTTAAGATGTAACATAGCAACAACAAATTGTGGTTGAAATTGAATTTATTAAATATATGTGTATATAAACTCTTGGTAATTTTAACTTTGAATTAATTATATAGTGGAGTTGGAAATTATTCACATAACATAACGAAAAGTGTTTAAAGAGAGTTAGAGAGTAGAGCATGAGCTATATGAGACTAATTTTAAGTACTTGCACAGATTATTTAATAAATTATAAAATGAATAAATTAGTTTTAAAATATGACAATAGGTTTCTTGAACATTTTATCTTACAATATATATTTATATATATATATGTATATATATATATATGTGGTTGTATAGATATGTATATTATTACTATTTATAGCTTTTATATTATCATCATACAAAATTTTAAATTAAACATAGACCACACACACACATTTAAATGTATATATATGTGTGAACATTTATATTATATATATATGTGTGTATGTGTGGGTGAATATTTCTAAATTATGTGTGCATAAGGTGTCTGTATTATGTAAAATATATCTTCTTATTAGCGTATATATTTCATAGAAAAATCATAATAGACGCTTATGCTTTTTTGGTATTTGCTTTATGCACTATGCACTAATAAAGAGCTTAAAATTTGCTATAAATGCGAATACATAATAATAAAAGATAATTAAGTTTAATCGAGAGTAACGTTTTCTTTAAAATTATTACTAAAATTATTAATATGAAATTATTTGCTCGTGTTTTGAAATTTACTTCTCTCATCACTTTCAAATATGTTAAGAAAAAGTGATTGCTTTTCTTGTTTACATATATATATGTATACAAATACAATACATTCAAACTGAACAATAGAATCTGTATCGATATCTTTTTCTCTTACGATATTTTTATTAATTATGCTTTCCTTCCCTCTATCGTATTACTTCATTACTGTTCATTTGCTTAAGTTGAAAATTGCAATAAATTAATTAAATTTGAAAGCAAAATCCCGTTACAATTTAACAATTCTTTAATAAAATTTCTTTTTTTAATATAATGAAAATTTAAAGAAAATTCTTTGAAATGAATTGTTTAAAAACGAAATGAGTCGATTTTAAAATTCTTTTCGAATTGTTTAAACGATAAGTCTACGTGTCTGTCTTATATAATAACTTTTCTTTCTTTTCTTGATACGTTTTCTTAGCTTCGCTGAGAAGTCAAGAGTCAAGTTTTTAGTCATAGAGTACTCGGAAATTATTATTTGACTTTTACTACACGATTCAATTTATATATATATATATGAATAAATTTATTATTCGTTTACGTTATGACATTTGAAAGTTGGAAGTTTACTTTATTGAGATCGAGTCGCTTCGATTTTAGTTTTAGTTTAGTCTTGGAACTTATTTTATATTATATATAGATATGAAATTTTCAATAAATTCACAAATGCTTCCTATATCATTTCATCGATTCATGTCTATTTTCTACAGTTCAAATTATTTTTCTCTTTTTCAGTCAAATATTTTTTTCTTTCAATTTACAAAATTTGAATTTCATTTAATTGAAAAAAAAAAGACTTTATAACACACAAAATTACAAATTTCCACACAAAGTACCTAATTTTTTTTCTTTCGATTTCTAATTGTACTAATTTATTAACGTGTCCTTATGAGAAAATAAGTTTTCTTACAGAGCTTACAGACCAAAAATATGAATTAATAAACTACTTTGGCTTACGATTGTCTTGTTTTGTAAGTTAAATAAATTTCAGTTTCCCTGATCCTGTTTTATATTTTTTGTAATGCGTTTAAGAGATTTATTATTTAGTTTTCAATTTTTTGAAAAAAAAAAAAAAAAAAAGCCAAAGTGGATGGCACGAAAGGAATATAAGCTAAATATAATACTTAGAAGGCGTATCCTTGAAGTGTTTATAATTTATGAGGTCTCATTATTAAATAAAATTTCTTGTAATTTTTTATCCGTAATATTTAGAAAAATTCGATAAAACGAATGGAAACTTCGTTCAACTAAATTTTTTAATTATTATTAAAAGTTTTATTTTATTATTGTTAAAAATAAAATTTATTCTTATTGTTTATTCATAACTTTTTTATTGTCTTTTTTTATTTTGTTTTTTTTTTTTGATATTTTGTTTTATTTTTTTTTTCTTTTTTTTTTTTTTTTTTGATATTTTTTTTTTTTTTTTTTTTTTTATTTTTTTTTTTTTTTTTGGTTAACGAGAATATAAATCAGCGAATTATATGCGAATATATTAATATTGTAGTCAAGTTATCGCCATTATCCGCAACTCATCAAGCGGTAGAAACGTACGCATGTTGGCAACATTGAGTGATTTTAACAAATTTATGCGTGACAAATAAGTTGGCAGCACAAAGAAAGGGAAGCACTTGAATGCACCAACATCAGAACGTTTCGTGTTGGTCGGTTTACTGAATTGAACAGCACCAACAAGAGCAACAATAACAACAATAACAACAACAACAATAACAACAACAGCATATAGATACCAAATGAAATGAGTTAAGTGAAGATGGTGTGTGGGTAGTAGTATATATATTTTCTTTTCTTTTTGTGTTTTTCTGAAGTGAAAATTTTTGTAATTGCAACGTGACTGAAATGCAATTTCGGCTTTTACTTTGGTATGAGTCTGAACAACTTATGTGAACGTAACTATAAATCGATAGGAAAAGGGAAGTTTATCTTGACTTATATACGTATGTATGTATGTATAAGTGTGTGTGTGTGTGTATGCATGTGTGTAGGTGGGTGTGTTTTGCTTTCCTGTTTGGATAATTCGATGCAATAAAGCAAAGAATACAAAATTTGATAAATGACGCGGCAAAGTGTTGAAAAACAACAACAATAACATGCATAGAGTACTTGAATTAAAAAAAGAAAAACAGCAAAATTTTAAAGTATACCCAGAGACCGTAACGGAATGTATTTGGAACGATATTGTTTTTTTTTTATTTTTTTGTTGTTGTTTTTTTTTTGCAAATTATGGACATTTGGGAGCGGAGAAGGGTTATGGTCATCAGTTAGAGCACTTACATGCAGCAATGTGTGTGTGTGTGTGTGTGTGTGTGTTACCCGAATTCATGTCATTCATGTTCTGCTATGCTGTTGCGTTGTGTGTACTATTTTGGCTTTTGGCGTTTTTCATCTATCATGGGTGCGCGCTGCTGTTGGTTGGTTGGTTTTTGCTGCTGGCCACTGACTTGTCTTGACTGACGGAATGGTAGGTTGTTTGTTGTTGACAATTTGTCGTCGTGTCAGAATTGTCATCATGAATGTGACAAGTGATGTGACATGTTGGCGGTTTGTCAGTTACTCACGACATTCTGTCTGTTGTGCTGTTTGTATCGGCTTAAGTAGGGTGAGATAGTTTGACTCTTTCTGGCTATGCGTTTTGCATTGTTACGTTATGTTGTTGTTGTTGTTGTTGTTATTGCTATATTGTATGCCAAACAAAATAAGTTGTGCAAATTGATGGCAAAAAGTGTGAATTTTAAATGTTGACTCTGTCACTGATCCAAGCAAACGTAGGCATACATACTTAAACTCAAACAATATATACAAACATATATATATATACATATATATATATATATATATATATATTTGTGTGGAAATGCAACATAGAGTTCTCCCCTTTTATGTTCATGCATAAACAGCATGAAGTAATTGTGAGTGTCGTTATTACGTACTAATTATGCGTTGATTGTTTTGCGGTAATTAAATGCTGCTTATGTCTCTCAAATACGCACAAATGAATAAACACACACATATACACACTCACATAGGTATGTACTCATATGCAGGCTTCATTATCCATTTTTTAAAAAATTTTTTTTTTTTTTTTAAACAAATGCTGTTTCTCTCAGTAGCTTGTGCCAGTATTTCAAAAAATATTTGGACATTTCAGTTTCATATGCAACAACAACAACAACAACAACAGTAAGTATAAAAACAATTTTTAACGAGAAATGACAAAAAAGAGGAAAATTGAAAAAATTTTTGAATATATGAACCGAGAAAAAAAAATTATGCATTTTCTGCATGATTTTGAAATAACGTTGTACTGGTTACACATTCAGACCGCACCACATACGGTGTCAGCGGCGTCATCAACAACGTAGGCAAAAATACGAGGAAATATTGTAAAATTATTATTATATTTTTTTTGTTTTTTTTTTGTTTTTTATATAAGTTCTGTGATTCGTCATATATTTACATACGTATATAAAGGCATATACATAAATATGGACACGAATGTCTCTACATATTTAATATTTGTTGTCGACTGTTCAACATTTCTCGCTTAAATGCGAATTTTCATATAAATGAAAGCGTATGCGAATGCAATAGGTATATATGTATATATATGTATATATATATACCTATATATATATATATTATATATACATATATATATATATTATACTTTTCACATGTCAGATTTCTATCCTTATGCTATATCCTGCTGATGATGTACACAGCAACTGTCAAACACCTGTTGTATGTCATGCAAAAACAATTAGAACATTTTTTTTTAATTGGTTCTAAGGTCGGTTCACCTTCTCCTGCTTAATAAAAAAGATCACAAAAATCTTTAAAAGAATTTTTTTAATTTGAAAAATTATAAAATATTAAAATTGGAATTAAATTGAATAAAATTTCAAAAATTAGCAAATAAGAATCAATTAGTAATTAGCTAAAAAAAAAAGTGTACGTTCAAAACAAAGGTATCTTGATGCTGCCTTTTACAAATAAATGATGCTCTCCCTTTCCCTTTTTTCTTATCTCGATCGATCACTTCTTATAGAATCAATCCGAAATCAAACAGAAATCTTTGCTGTTGCCTTTGGGACAACATTGATGCATTGTTAAACAGTAAGTAGAGATGTGCCATAGATCGTTCCTGATATATATGTAATCAGTTACTTATGCTTGATTGCTCGTCTAAAGTGTCCATCTAGAAGGCGAGAATTTTGCAAGAAAAGCCCAAGTCCCTAAATTATGTCCCTAAGCAAAGTACTAGGAAGAGAAATATACCGAACCCTCACCTCAACGTGGTCATACTAGAGTGCGTCTAGTGGCTGCGGCTGTGACATCTCTTTGACAGGCAATCTCATTATGCACTTTTATGCTTAGACAGATTGTCCAAAACAGCTATCGGCTAAGAAGGGTTTAGATTTTACTATCGGCCCAGCGACGGGTTCTTGAGGATTGTAGGAGGAAGTATCGTAGGAAGCGCCTTTTTCAATTTATGAAAGTAGGAAAGTCCCTGTTCTAGATTTTTTAGTACAAGAGGACCATATAATTACTATTCCTAATTCTGTAAGTCTTCGAGAATGTTTGTGGAAGTAATATTATGGGAGGAGGCATGGTTGCTATGAAAACGCAGACAATGATTTGAGGAAAATTTTTTATGAGAACTTATACTTCGTTCTCTGCGGTTCGACTTAGAATTACGAACAGAAGTCGAAACTTTTCTAATTGTTTGACATATTTCGAGATTATTCCTTTTTAAGTTTAGTATATTTTCTTCTGTTTCAGCTTATTAAGAGTAACGCCACTCGAACAAGTATTTTCGGGTATTTTTTCAAAATGGTTGCAAAAGTAATAGAATAATAATAGTTGAGGAAGTTATTTAACGGGGCGGGGGCGGTGTCAGTATTAGCCCGAAAGCCATTTCGGCTGGACGTCACTCCAACCTACTCAGGTAACGGAACACTTCCACCACCAGCTCGAAATTCTCAATTCCAGTCAGTGTTCCGGTATGCCATAATCAAGACTTTACCGGGCTCGGCCTTGATGCCAATGCATAGGCTTCGTAGAACTGTCTCCCTCGGTGGTTGATGCGTTGATGCGTCAATGCGTTGATGCGTCATTGCGTTGATGCGTTGATACGTTGATGCGTCAATGCGTTGATGCGATGATGTGTCAATGCGTTGATGCGTTGATACGTTGATACGTTGATACGTCAATGCGTTGGTGCGATGATGTGTCAATGCGTTGATGCGTTGATGCGTCAATGCGTTGATGCATTGTTGCGTTGATACGTAGGTGCGTCAATGCCTTGATGCGTAGATACGTCAAAGTTGATGCATCAATGCGTCAATGCGTTAATGCCGTGCCGTTGTTTTTGCCGCACCGTCAGACAAGAGCGGATTGTTCTTTCCCCTGTATTAGAAGATAGTCTTCGCTCTATAGAGCATGGGTGTTCAATAACATCAACATCAGGAAAGATCATAAAATACCTTGTAGAAAAACGGGATCGGTATTATATAACATATAAAGATTATTTATCTCTTACTTCCACATCTTCCAAATCAGAAAATAAATGGTTGAGTGACGAGATAATTAGCTATATTTTAGACTATCTTTTCGTAAACAATGAAGAAGTCGGCTATTTCGCTGCTCACGTTGGTTACAGTTGCATAACTAACGTTTCACTTAACTTCGAAAGTCCTCTCTAGAGTTCAATGGTAATAACTGTTAATGCAAGCGGGAATCATTGACGTATGGATATTGTCAAAACAACGAACGAAATAGAATTTTATGATCGTTCACAAATAGACAAAGGCTATAACTTCTGTAGAAATTTTAAACCTAAATTTATTAGTACATACAACGAATTTACTGGAAGTAACAACTGGCATCTGCTGGATAAAGAAGATGACTGGAGTTTAATAACGGTAAACAATGCAACACTACAAACAGACAGTTGGTCGTGCGGATATCACATTTTGAAATATATTGAAGAACGTTTCGTAAAAAGCAGAAATCTTTATGTTTGTAATGCTAGCAAATATAGGTTATACTTATCGAAAATGGTTTTGAAAAATTCGTAGGACCTAAGCCATATATGTCTATATTGTTCTAAACAAGTTAATCATACATTTATGCAATGTAGTACATGTGGAAGGAATATGCATAAATCATGCATAAAAGACAATCATTTAAAAAATAATTTTGCATATAGTTTTAAATGTTTTTTTTTTGTAAAAATTATTTTAAGCAGCATTAAAATTTTATTTTTTTTATATTATTTTATCTTACTCTCTTAAGTTATATAAAATAAATGAAGTATGCATGCACCTACTTTAAATTCTATAATAAATTATAATAATAAATAATATTGTTTCATAATATCAAAATTCAAATCTTGCCTCGGGCCCATAACTCATCAGTTTTATATTTTTCCTAAGAAAATAGAATATATACAATATCTAGTAAAACACATTCTTTATATTGCGAAAAAAATGTCATGTTTACAGGTCAGCGTAAAAGTGTATAAACATTCTTCATAAACATTGCTTACAAGTGTATTATATATAAGCATATAAAAGTATGCAGGCGACCATTATATATTTGAATTCGATATTCTCTTTCCCTTTTTCTCTACATATAGAAATAAATACTAAATTTCGTATAAACGAATTAAAAAACACAAAAGTATGTATTCGGCAACAATCTTTACGATGGCGTAGTTGATACACTTAAATGCACGCGGATTAACGTGATCGATTCACAAGTAAGCATGTTTGGTGTTAGAAAAGAATAGAAATAGAAATCAATAAATACTCTATCATTAGGTTTACTTGCGTAAGAAAAACCTGCGTGAGAGTATGACAAAGGGATTCGAAAGCAAAAGCAATCGAGTAATCTTTTCGCGTAGCATTATGCGTAATGCAAATAAAATGCGCCAATGATTTTAACGATTGATAAAATGTCGTCGACTGGCATATCTATTACTATCATTCATTTTTTTTCTTAGGAAAGGTAGCAATAATCCTAATGCATCCGTAATTAAATTCCAAAAGATCTTTCAATAAAATTTATTGTTAACAAGAAACAAAAACCAAAAATTTTATAAAATAAATTTTATTTCAAGCATTGTCCACCGTTATCCACCACATTCTTTCGTTACCCGCTACATTTTTTTCTGATCCAATATGTAGTCCAAGTGGAAAGAATTCTATAATTTTTTTGAACTTGTCTATACATTGCTTCATATCGTTGTTTGGTAATAAAATAAAAAGCGCTGCTTACTTAAGAGGCTTTAACAATTATGCTAAATCGTATAGGATATGGTGCATATTGGCCCATTTCACTATGATGTCCCCTACTTTGGATCATGAAGTTAGGTTTTTCTGATAGCTTTTCGAAGCTTTTAAGACATATCAAAAAATTGGAGGTGTATTATTTCTTAAAAATATTTCTTTGTAATTTTTGTCAAACTACAAGCGCACTGTGCATAATGAATATTGTTAAATAATTATTTTTTATATTTTTTATAGCACATTTATTTTTGTTTAGTTTTCGTAAGTATTTTATTTATTTTTCTATGCCGCTTTATTATCAATTATCTTAGCAAAGTCATTTTTAGCAAAGACACAAAGGGCTAACTTCACACCAGTAATTATTTGAACTTTGTTTCATTGCAAAAAAAAAAAAAAAAATTATTTGAATTATTTATATATTGAAAATTGAAACAAAATTAATTGACAAAAAAATACTATTCAAAATAATTACTGATTGCATTAATACTCGAATTAAATTAAATCTTTCTTCGTTACATTTCAACAGCAATTAGGAAATGGTTTAGCTTTTTATACAATTACTATGAAATTATTTCAAGTGTTATTAAACACGTCTATTAATTACTGTCAATTAGTCAAAATCAACAAAGCTACCGCTAAAGATAAATATTACATATGTAGTTTATTAAATAAATAATTGATTTAATAATTTTAACTACATATACGCACATATGTGATTACATAACTTAACAATTATGTTGTAACATCCCGAGGGTATTACAAATACGTACGTATAACTGGACAACAGTATCAACAAACTTTTCTAATTTAAAGATATTTATGCTTAAATTAATATATATATATATGTACAATATATATTTACCACGGGAGAATATTATGTTTTTTTTTGTTATATCTTTTGTAATGACCAGAGAATGTTGAGGTACTCAGGAATACAAAACAAAAAAAACCAAACAAATAATTATGATTATCCATCCATCTGTTTATCTGGTTGTCTGTGTCGCATATAAAAAAATGTCGAAAGTTACATCAAAAACAAGTAAAAATTATATTCATTTTGAGACGGAATCTAAGCACCTATTACTTAAGGTAAATATATATGAAGACCTATTGAAGGTATAGACTGCTAGAGAAGTACATCGATGATTGGGTAAACAAATGATTGAATAGATGTACCGACGGGAAGATAAAGAAGGCATGGATGCACTAATGGGGAAAGCTTGTTAACGACTAGTGGCAGAGAGAGAGAGAGAGAGATACGAGACAGAAAGAGAGAGAGAGAGAGACAGACAGAGAGAGAGGCAAAACAGAAAGAGAGAAACAAACAGAGAGAGACAAACAGAGAGAGAGAGAGAGAGAGGGAGAGAGAGAGAGGCGAGACAGAAAGAGAGAGACAGAAAGAGAGAGACAAACAGAGAGTGAAAAACAGAGAGAGAGAGAGAGAGAGAGAGAGAGAGAGAGAGAGAGAGAGAGAGTGACGAGAAGATGAATAGGAAGATGAGCGAAATTACTAGTGCGCTGATGAATAGATGAAAGAAAGACAGGAGCGACAGAGAAGAGCGATCTCGTTAATTTGTATGTGTACAGATGAATGGCGTGAAGGATGCAGGCATTAACAGATTCACAAAAAATTAACAGATATTGGTATTCATGCGCCGTCAATGATCGGGTAAACGAAAAGATAGATACATAGCACAAAAATGGACGGCAGTACATAGGTGAATGAATGGAGGTGTGGAACGAACTAATGAAAAGAAAGATTGATCTTTCTGATAATCCTGACTACGGGTTGATTAAATAATCAATTAAGTGAATTGAAATATGTCTGAATGAACTATGAAAGACTTATGATGAGAAGATACTTGAATGAACGATTTGATGCGTAAGGGAAATTAGAGAAACTTATTAATGGATAGGTCGGATAATAACATATATGTACGAACAAATGGACTAACAAGAAAACGGAGGGAAAAAAATTTAGGTAAACTCTGATAGTTAGATAGATATATAGAGATGATGAATAAGACGAATGCATTGATGAGTTGACACACAAGTGACAAGCGACGATACGGACGAAGCTAATACAAACGTAGCCAACGCACAAAATGAGAGGTTGTATCGGTGATTGGCCAAAAAACTAAACAACTCGGTAGCTGAACGATAATGTCCGGATGATGTATATTTTTATAAATATACTAGCAAATCGGATTAGGGATTAGAAATATATTTACAATTACCAGTAGCCTTTTATTGTTGTGAAATGTATAATCAAATTGCTATACCTGTATGAAGCTCTCGTGATGGGTGTAATAAATGTTCTTTACTAATATTATACAAACGATATTCTCGGGTTTATATCATTATGTGTGTTTGTTTGCCTTTGATAACATATACTTTTAATGGAATTTCTCTCAACGGTTATAATTTAAAATTCTTTTTGCGTGTTGCCAATACTCATGAGTATGTGTCTATATATGTTATTGGTGTGCGCGATACTATATACATACATATGTCACAAATGGGCTTATATGAGGTTTCAACATTGCGGTTTTGCCAGACCAGCTTTTTTTATGTTTTCTTTTTTTTATTTGTAAAACTTTTTTTTTTTTATTTTTTTATATCGCCGCTCGCATGTTCATTCGCTTTGGCAGCCACGTTAATATTGGTATCTATCTGGGAAACTTTGTGGTGGCCGTGTGTCTAGACGACCGCAATACTTACGGGAAAAATAACATATGAATATTTGAACGAATGTGTTTACAAAGTAAAAACCTGGTCAATTTTGTATGCTTCTAAAAGTAACGCGCGCGCACACAAACACACACGCACAAGCGCCTATAATCGTAGACAAACAATTCGAATATATAATCTCTTTAATAAACATATAAAATATATTTTATCCATATCTCTACACGTTTCCGTCTATGTGTGTGTGTGTGTGTGTGTGTGTGTATGTGTAAATAATTAAAATTGTTTAATCAATATGTAAATATCTCGACTAACACTAGGCAAAAAAAAAAATAAATAAATAAAACAATAGTAAAATAAATGAATGATCATTTGATATATTACGCTTACAGGCGCGCACAAACACTTAAATAATTATATACAAACAAACAAAAAAATTATTTTTTTTTTTTTTTCAAATAACTATAAAATAGCGTTTATTTCATATATGCAAAAAAATGGAAAGGAGAGGCTTACATTTTTATTTTCTATTAGCCTTTGAGACAGAGAAAGACAGAAAGACAGAAAGAAAGAAATGAAAAAATGAAAAGAAAAAAAAAGAACGAGATGATGATTACCATTTATTCCACTCGCCCATTACCATACTTTGTGCATATTAAACAGCCAACAGGCTGTTGATGATTATTCGAGCATATGTTACAAATGTCTGACTGCCTGTAGCTTATTTTATGTAATGCTGGTTCTAGGTACGAATGTACAAGTGTACACCTATGTTTACTTGTTCGAATACACCTTTGAGAATATACACCAGCAATTTACAATGCTACTCTATGTATATAATGTTGTAAACATATAGATATGTATATAGATATTTATGCATATATATATATATATATATATGTGCAGATCTATGTATTTATATATATATATATATATATATATATATATATATATATATATACATATATATATATATATACTGCTTGTCTGCTTTCCACTGTGACTACTGTCTGCTATCGTTTGGCTTGGCCTACGGATTGTTGTACGTTTTATGCCATTACGCATTCATGCGAACCGCTTGAAATCCGCTTTTGGATACCGATGCCAAAGGACTTTTGTTTACAAATTGCAATAATCGCATTCACAGGTGACTACCACCCACCCATTCTCATTCTTATATATGGATATACACGATGAACGAGCATAATGTAATGGATTCCCATGCACATCTACAAATCTGAGCACATGTGATATATACGTTATATGCGCGATACTTTTGTTTGGGATATTTAGTGTTGCAATCTCCAGTTTAACTTACGCTTTTATAATCATTACCTAAGAATAGAAAGGTAAATGATATGAGGTATAAGCAAAGTGATGGTAGATAGTATATCGAATAGCTTTCTAAGAAAAACTAATAATGGTTATGGTTAATAAAAAATATCTCAAAAATTGGAAATCGATTTAGTTACAATATATATATATATATACATGAAGCTTTGTCTATTTGAGGAGATCAAGCTGAAATCTGTTTTTTGGCCAACCGTCTGATCGTTTTCAATTTTGCTTGACAAGTAATGAAATTAGTTAATATTTCCCAAACACAGATTGAGCGACGTCAGTCTGAAATCGACGGCAGTTTGAAATCGACGGCAGTTTGAAATCGACAACATTTTGGAATCGACAGCAGTTTGAAATCGACGGCAGTTTGAAATCGACAGCACTTTGAAATCGAGGGCAGTTTGAAATCGACGGCAGTTTGAAATAGAGAACAGTTTGGGATCGACAGCACTTTGAAATCGAGGGCAGTTTGGAATCGACTGCAGTTTAGAATCGACGGCAGTTTGAAATCGACAACATTTTGGAATCGACAGCAGTTTGAAATCGACGGCAGTTTGAAATCGAGGGCAGTTTGAAATCGACGGCAGTTTGGAATCGACGGCAGTTCGAAATCGACAGCAGTTTGAAATCGACGGCAGTTTGAAATCGACGGCAGTTTGAAATCGACAACAGTTTGGAACCGACAACAGTTTGGAATCGACAACAGTTTGGAATCGACTGCAGTTTAGAATCGACGGCAGTTTGAAATCGGCGGCAGTTTGAAATCGACAACATTTTGGAATCGACAGCAGTTTGAAATCGACAGCAGTTTGAAATCGACAGCAGTTTGAAATCGACAGCAGTTTGAAATCGACAGCAGTCTGAAATCGACAGCAGTTTAAAATCGACAGCAGTTTGATATCGACAGCAGTTTGAAATGGACGGCAGTTTGGAATCGACGACAGTTCGAAATCGACGGCAGTTTGGAATCGACGGCAGTTCGAAATCGACGGTAGTTTGAAATCGGCGGCAGTTTGAAATCGACAACATTTTGAAATCGACAGCAGTTTGAAATCGATGGCAGTTTGAAATCGACAGCAGTTTGAAATGGACGGCAGTTTCACTACATGGCAGTTACACTATTCCATGGGTAATTTATTGGTGGTGGTCTTTCTTATAATTTTGTCTTAGATTTCGTCATAAAATAGATGAGTTCTCGAAATAGTATTATCATGGACTGGAAAGTATTGTGTCGTCTCTCATGATAGACGTAAGCATTGTTAACATCCTGAACTTTAAATATTTTCCAACAGTGAACTTCAATTTGCAAATCGAATGATGTCTGGTGAAGAATTTAAATATTTAACGATTTCAGAATCTTCTTCTTTCGTGTCGGAATCTCCTTCTGCGAAACGTTGTTATTACCGAAGCTTGCACGTTAGAGAAAAATGCAAAGTTTAGACATTACTTATTCTATCGTTAATTACACCGATAAAGTAAATACGATTCTTTCTCTTTATTCTCAGTCGTATGTAGAACTTACTGACAGTCCCCTGTGTGTTGTCAGTTATTCACATTTTGCGGCCTTTTGCAATTTTTATCATCTTTTACGTGAGATTATGTATTGTTGATGACCCCATTTATTGTTTCATCTCGCAATTTCAACTACCAAGTATATAATTGAAACTTCTATCGATTTTCCATTAACACAAATATCGATGCCGAGTTCGTTCCGGATGCCGCCAGATAGGAAAAACAAAACGCTTTCGCTTTCGAAATCGCGGTTTTTTTTCGTCTTTAATGAAATACAAAAAATACGTATAAATTGTCAAATTTTACGGACGGACGTGTAATCAACAGTAAAAAAAGTAAATATTCTTCCCCTTCTTATGTATTATATTTAAAAACATCAAAAAAACAAACCGAAGTAAAAAAAGTTTCAACGTGAAGTGAATTTGTGCTCTTTCGGTGTATAAGTGAACATTTGTATTTTTTTTTTTTTTTTTTTTGCTTATTTTCCAATTTTACACTGTAGTGTTAAAGTTTAAAAGCTTTTTATATTGACTTCACAGTAGCATTTACTTTATAATGCTGATGATAAATAAAAAAGTTAAGCTAAATTCTTATCCGTAAAAACATTTAAATGATTTTACATTGTGTTGGTTAAATTGTACGTGAAATTCGATGCGATTTATACATTTACACCGTAAAAATATACTTACGCGGACTGTTTCCTGTCTGCAAATGAGATTTGCTTTAATATTGAAATCCCCTAAGGGTATAGTGATTGTGTTAATTGTATGCAACACCTGAAAATATGCATCAAACTTATTATGCTCATTTTTGTGAATCAATTGTAAATTCCAAACTGATTTAATTATGTCCGTCTGTTTGTTCGGCAATTTAAAAAAAAGAAAAAAAATATATTTATAGCTCCAAAACTTGAATACAGAGAGAAACAGAGAGAGAGAGGGAGAGAGAGAAAGAAAGAAAGAAAGAGAAAGAGAGAGCGAGAGAGAGAGATAGATAGAGATAGATAGATAGATAGATAGATAGATAGATAGATAGAGAGAGAGAGAGAGAGAGTAGTTGAAGTGTTTTTCTCCCTCGATGCACAAAGATTCCAATTGAGGGCGAAAAAAAATGTGGCCTAAAGCGACTCTTGGTTATCGACAACTTTATGTTTTATGTTTTTTTACTGAAAATAAATCACTCAGAACAATTATTTTGTTCTGCTGTATTTAAAAGGTTCCTCTAAATACTTTATGACTATTAAGAAGAAAGAAGAAGAAATTGAGAATATTTTAAAATTTTTTCTTTATTTTTGTTTTTCCTACATTTTTAATTATCATACATGAGTTGTTTGTCATTTAAGAATACAGATCACGAGGTTCAGTTAATTATCTATCTTCAATTACTAGTGAAAGAAGAAATAGCGTATCAATGGACATACCTTTATTGACTCGGAATTTTAAGCAGATCAAGAATGTGAGTGAATACTTTAAAGACTGTCTGAGCTGCTCTTCTATATAGCTACATATCAGATCTTATATGACTGATTCAAATTGGTTCACTTTTAAGGATTTCCTTTGCGAGAAGCCTATCAAACTACTACTACTGTTATGGCAAAGTTCTGTTCATTGTTTGTTTATGCTTTTTATGCATAAGTCATAAGACAAACTAAGATATAAGTTTACCCAAAGCATGCATGAAGTCTTTTAACATAAACGAACTTAATGAAATTGAATAAGAAAAAGTGTGTAAAGTTCATACAGTAATTAAAACCTAAATCTATACCATTTTAATAAGGAAAGTTTGTGAATTAAAAAAGCAATAAAAAAAAATATATATATGAAAAATGTAAAATTTAACAAAACATACGAAATTGAAGAAAAATTATAAAAAGACTTAAGTAATTCTATAAAAAAATTTAATGAAGTTTAACAAATCATATAAAACTTAAATGCAGGTTGTCTAGGAAATGCAACTAAGTTCAGGTAAGTAATAAAATGTAGAAAATTAAAAAGAAATTCTATGAAAAATCTAAGATTTAAGGGAATTCTAAACTACTACTATATGAACTTGAATAAATGTACGAAATCTGAAAACGTCTTTGAAATCTAAATAATCGTTTCATGTTTATTCTATTGATCCATTTGTCTTACTTTGTAATATTGAAAGGTGACAAAAATTCGTTTCAACATAACTAGGAAATTAAATAATTCTTTCTTAAGCACATGTGTGTTTATATATATATATATATCTATATATATATAAATAAATAATTGGTCCGCGAATGTTTTTTGTAAACTTATTTGGAAGTATTTTTAACTTGTGCAAGTAAAAAGAAAAAATTGAAAAAAAATTATATGAAATTAAAAAATAACAACAAAAATGCATTAGATTAAACGCAATTTAAAAAAAAAAACATTACCAGTACTTTTGGGGAATATTTCATTTTTAAATACAATATTTGTGTAACAAAATATTAAAGGAATTGTCGTCAAATTATCATAAAAATCTTATTGATAGTCAAAGTCAGTCGCAAAGAAGCGTATAAACAGATCTAATTGGAGTTTTTTTTCTTCTTTTGGTTATTTTCTGCCTTTTTAATAACACATACAAGAAGAAGTAACAAAACGCTTGAAATTAGTTAGATATTAAGAAAAACGAAAAAGAAGAAAACACATAAAAATTTAATAAGTTTTTATGTGTCAGTCCCATCACATGGATAGATAGATACCTCTCACCACACAATGCACATTTATACATATATATACATATATATATATACATATACATATATATATACATATATATAATGTGTTGGTGACTATGATGATGATGAAGATGATGATGATGATGATGATGATGATGATGATGATGATAATGATGATGGCAAAGTCAAATCGTAAAAACTGTTGTGTTGTTAATGCGTTATTGGGCGTCTGTCGCCACATAAAATAGATGAGTGCAAATAATTAGAGCATCATTTAGTTTTTACTTCATTCATGAATAGCTAAATAAACAAACTAACATACAGACAAATAAACAATTAAAGTATAAATAGAGAGAAAGAAGTCATAATTACAATCTGGTGATATATGCTTAAATTTTTTTATATCCTGTATCAGCAGCGATATAAAGTATATTAAGATTCTCCACACAGCCAGTGGTAATGAATATTCTCTAGATTGCAATTTTTGAATCGATTTAAAAGTACATCTTTTCGCCTAATGGTAGCGCTAGTGATACTTTTTTTTGTTATTTTTCGAGTAAAAATAGACTCTGTAGTTACTTTTGAAATTTTTTTAAAATAAATTCGAAAATTCTTTATCATATCTTTATCATATATCGTTTGAAAATGACATTTTCCCCAATAGATGATAGGTTTGGTGTCGGGCTTTAGATAATAATATTGATATAACATTAATTCTATGAAAGGCAATAAAGACAATAAAGAATCATTTTAAATCAATCGGAAGCTGAACTGAATCAAAATCCATATTTTATAATATCGCTTCGAGCAAGGCGGAATAATGCTCCGTACATCTGGCGTTTATAGGGAAGATGCTTCATCAAATAATAATATTATTTTTTTTTTTTTTTTGCTTTAAAAATTTTAAATATTAACGATGCTTTGCACTCTCTCTCTCTGCTCGATCAATGATAGACAAAACCGATCAAATTTCTAAAAAAAACTAGAAAAGATCGATATATCTGATTTTATGATAACTAAACTACTATGATAATTAATCCAATCAAAAAATAGTTCTGAACCATTTGCTGCACATATATAGAGAAATTTGATATTTAAATTTAAAGTGAATTAAGTGCGAAAAATGTCACTGAACCGTATTTTAATTTGCAAATCGTTAATGAAACGAAACGAAATCTTAGACATTATTGATAATAGGCGATAAACGGCAACAAGGTACGAGAAGTTTCATTGTCTAAGCTGAATGAGGATGAATGAATTCTTAATGAAACGAAGTGGAAACAAGACGTTATTAAAGAGACTGATAACAAGGTGATGAACGACAACAACGTACGAGAAGAATCGTTGTTCAAGATGAGGGAGGATGAATGAATTGTTAATGAAACGAAATGGAAACAAGACATTATTAAAGAGATTGATAACAAGCGATGAACGACAACAANAGACATTATTAAAGAGATTGATAACAAGCGATGAACGACAACAAAATACGAGAAGAATCATTGTTCAATATGAATGAAGATGAATGAATTGTTAATGTAACGAAACGGAAACAAGACATTATTAAAGAGATTGATAACAGGCGATGAACGACAACAAGATGCGAGAAGAATCATTGTTCAAGATGAATGAAGATATTGCAAACAGTGGAAAAGACCTGATGCACTTCGTCCTAATGTTGCATATACGTTTTATGGAATTGAAAGTCAACCGTGTAATATATTCTATTCCAATTTGGTCTTAATTGATTGATTTATAAATGATCTTTTGATTAAAATCACGATTTTTATTGTGAGATATAAAGTAGATAACGATAACATCTATTTCACATAATTTTCGTATCATTCCGTATAATAATGATTAAGATGTTATTTCGTTTAAAAAGTCAATAAATCACATGCACGAATTGACTTCAGTTCACTTAAGTCAACAACATTCTATATCCATTCCTTTAGTCAAATGATTATTATATCAAAATTGTTTTATATATAAAATATGAAATGATAGGCTTAAGTCGACGGTGCTTACGATCTTTTATTATATATTCATATCCAAACGTATGTTCGTTCATATCTAAATGATCTGAATTAGATTTTGATTTGTTGTAGACATTTTTTTTTTTACTTTACTATTGATTTTACTTTATTGCAAATAGATTTTTTATATTTATACTGAAAGTTAAAAACGGACTTTTAAGCACTTTCGCAAGCCATACTTAAGTCGAGTTGAAATAAAGGCATTTCCAAGAGTTCAAATAAAATTTTTTTTTAAAAAAACTTGATACTAAAATACAATTAATATTTCAGTCAATCTCTTATCTGTACTTCTTACACTGTAAATATATTTGAAAGTTTTTAATAACTGTAGTAGTATATATGGATTTTTATCATATAATAAAAATCCTTATAATATTACGCTCTTCTTAGCATGACAAGGCAGTCAGTTTGTTTTTTCTTTATTTTTCTGTTTTATGTTTGCAGAATATAGGGTATCAAATGCTTCGCTATAGTGGTTTCTAATGTGTTTATTTCAATGAAGTATTTATATGATGGTTATATACGTGTCTTTAATTTATCATACAGTTTATATTGACAATTTAGGCGTGGAGTTTGCCGATGCGAGATTAAATAAACAATATCTTTTTGATATACTAATGTGTATTCTGTGGCTTATAAAAATAAACAGTCAAAGAAGTCTATGTTGTGTGCTGCTGTGCTTATGTATCAACGTAATAAATAAACGTTGCTTTGCATTTTGTAAACGTGTGGCAGCGGAAGAAAGGGGAAAACTTACAAATTCAGGCGTCTCTCATCAAAAATAAAGTTTAAAAGAGAAGTTTTGAAATTTTTTTTATAAAATAAAATTTCTATGAACTCTACAAAATGTTTATTTATTTATTTATTTATACACTCAAACGCCTGTCTATAGATTTATTTTTTTTTTTTTTTTTGCTAAATTAAAATTTCTCTCATATAATATACTAAAGAACTTCAACATCCCCTTTTAATATGAAATAAGAAAATACAGTCTGAAAATATAAAAATTGAAAAAAAAAAACACGTTCTTGTTATTTTTATACTCATATATTTAATATAAATCGATTTTATGCATAAATATATATATATGTATACATTTTTGAAAATTTAATTTAACATTTACTTAAATATATTGTATATGTATGCAAATGAAATCAAGCAATTGTGCAAATGTGTAATTACCAATGACCGATCGACCGGAGTGAGCGCATTTACACATGAGAATATGTAAAATGGCAATCATGTGTACACGTGAGTTAATAAACTCCCTGATATGCAATCATATTTGTATGCATGTATATGTGTGCATTTTGATGTTTATGATGTTTCGTAATTCACACAATCCACAATGGGATTAACTATAACCGTGAAAGGATGATAGCATTTGAATTGATGCGGTGAATGGAAGAATTCAACAGCAACAGCAGCAACAGCAGCATCAATAAACTCGTATACACACTAGTTAGTCAGCCAACCACTACTGTTACGTTGCCCTTAAATAGCATATGGTCGATTCGACTTGATGCAAGTATTTATCAGTAGCATACAATCGTATTTTATACAATTAAGTATATATCTCTCTAACAACACGTTCACATATCTATAACTATTTAAATGAAAAAAAAAAAAATAAAATAAAAAAAAAAAAGAAATGAAAAAAAAATAAGAAAAAAATTAAAAATATTTCTAGATTTTGCAAAACAATTGTAATTTTTTTAACTAAACATAACCAACCATAGACTATGGTTGCTTCGATGAGATTGTTTTCGTATTTTTAAATAGACTACTATCTCGCGATTAAACAAATTCAAGAGGACTTTTTTTTTTTAGTATAAGAAGAACAACCATTTTGTCATTTCGAACATTTACAAAACAAAAAAATATATATAGATATATATATAATCGTATATCTAGCGCGCAAGTGACCTTTCGAAGTTTTCTTATGTTACAATTTATCTTGAAAATTTCGCCTCTTTTCGCTTACTTTTCCAATTTTTCGCTTTGTCTTTTGCCAAATTAAGTTAAAAAAAAAAAAAGTTTTTTTTTTATTTTACTTATAATTACAGAAATCTATTAGTTGGTATTTTTTTTTGTAGAAATATTTAAATTATCTCGTAGACTTATTTGTTGGTGCCTTAAGCCTTAAGGATAAAATTTTTTACTCACTGTTGACATAACTATAGCGTAAATTATCATATACTTTAAGGAGTAACACATAGTTTTTGAAAAAAAATGTCTTTTTTTTCATTTGGATTTTATTTGATTTTTTTTTGTTTTGAAATTTCGATCTTTTTCTCAAGCCCTTTGAAAATACTGTCTATGTGATATGAACCGCTGCTGGAAACTTATAATCTAATATCTTAACTGTTGATTTCTCTAATAATCTTTAATACACTAAGAGTTATCTTTAGCAAGTATTTTTTTTATTCATTTAAAAATGTGATTTTAAACATAAATACGTTGTAAGTGTAAAAATCTTTATTGCGAAGATACGTTGAAAGCTGGAAATGATTTGAAAGCTTTCAATGCTTCTGCCAAAAAGATCAATATTTGGAATACTATTTTTTTAATTGATTGATTGTAATTCCTGTTATTGATATAAATATAAATTTTCTTGGTTTTTTTTCTTTGCCATTTCAGTTTATGTAAAAATGTAAAACTTGCGATTCCCTGTCTCTCTCTCTCTCTCTCTCTCTTTGAGAGATGCAGCAGAAGAGTTGTTTGCAAACATATAATCGACGTGGAAAGAGAGAGAAGTAGGAGGAATATTTGGTTATGGAAGAATGGATAATTTTATAGTGCTGAGATTGCTGATGGGGAACAAATAATTGAAAATTTACTGTGATGTCTGCAACATACTCCGAAACTTAAAAAATTTTTTTTTAAAACACGATTTTTTTTTTTTTTGAAAACGGCACGCACCATAACTTCGACAATTTTTATTTCTTTCATTTCAATTTTCTTGAATATTTTTAAATCAAATTTCCATTCTCTACGCAAATATGTAGAATTTTTGTCGATATATTGATTTAAACATTTTTTTTTTTTTTGATCGTAAATTGAATCTTTTCATTAAAATACTCGTCAAACATAGAAAAAAGAAAAAATTCGATACATGAGAATATGTAGATTAAAATATTTTTTTCTTTTTTAATTCAAATTTCGACCGGTTATACTGCGTGCCGCAGAGACCATTAAGTGAAAAATGTATGTATGTATGTGTGATTGGCTGCGGTGTTGCCCTTTTTGAATATTTTTCAAATACGATTTTTTTTTTTTTTTATAAATATACGCTTAATAACCTCCTA
>KK351064.1:1238836-1255118 GCA_000671755.1 Glossina brevipalpis | reverse complement strand
CCTAACGTAAGCATTTTTTTTTTAATTTTTTTTTTTTTTTTTTTATAATTACATTAGCGTAAGCATTAAGCATATTAAGTATATAAACAGAAAAGTATATCAATAAAGAGAAGAATTTCATGATAAACGATTTTATTGCAATAAAATTTTATTTTATTTTTTTGGGGGTTTTTTTTTATTGATCGAAAGGGTGCTCTACGACTAGCCGCACGTGATTTATTTAGTACAAATTCTTCAAACTTCGTACTTAAATCATAATACACTAGGCCTTAGGATGAATTAGGTTTTAAATTGCTTTTCAAATATCAATTCAATAATGAGTAAAAGGCATGAGAGACGATCATCACTAATATCTCAATGTAATAATTAAGCAGTCGCCTGGACGATGTCATGTTATTAGTATGAAGAAACCGTAGAGAATTGTTTCTCTGTTTCCAAAAATTTTGTTTATTCGAAGCAATAGATATTCCGATTTAGTTTCTTTTATCTTTCTGATATCAGATATCAGATTTCGTTTAATATCGGAAAACGTTGGATGAAAAGGCTCCTCTTACGTCTCTTATGCCTTCTTCTCTTAGATTATATTTTTATTTTTATATTTTATATTTTTTTGATAATCATTCCATTCATATGATTATTTTGTTCTAAATTAAATCCCATTTAGAACAGTATGCTTATAACGGTGCAACGGTTCAAAGTGCGGGTGGGGGGTATGTAAAGTTAAATGGAAATTTTGATTGTTGAATCTACCGCAGTTCGTGGGTAATAAGGAAAAAAACCCAAATTTTTTTTCTTTTCCACTTTTAATATAAAGTATTTTGAGTTTTGTGTGTAGGTGAAGGGTGTAAAGTCTGTGCCCTTTGCACAATTTAACTTATTTTGAGAAGTACAGTACACAGGAACTACATTCAAGATAGTTTCTAATGTTTTTGTTAGTATTGAAGATAATATCGTAATTTTTGACGAATGTAAGAATATTTACTATCTACTGACAAAAAAGACGGACGGACAGATTGATGCAGAATATGATATTGATTAAAATATATGCTTAATATATGTTTTATATAGTCTCTAAAAGCTTCCTTATTGGTGTCGCAAACGTTTTGACAAAATTAACGTATGTCCGTCCAATCTTTTGGTGGTATAGATACAAAAATCATAATTAAGATTAAATCTCTCTTTGTTAAACGACTATTATGAACAAGTTCACATTTTTATATTAGTTTGGGGAAAAAGAAATCCATTATTTTCCAATTCGAAATGTTAAATAAAGTCCTGAAGTTCAAGTCATGAAGTTTCCCAACCTAATATTAGTTTCAACTATTAACTCCCTCTATCAACTCTAGTCTGCTAATCTGCTTTCAAAATCTAAGTCTCTAGTCTATCAACTTAGAGTCTAATCTTTTTTAATATTTAAGTGAAATTTTTAAAAAAGTTGATTATCATCGATATCTCTTTGTTAGAAGAAGGTACGTTACAGACATTTTGTGACCGTTTTAAATTGACTGATAAACTCTATATAGCAACATGAATGGGCGACGAATTTTTAAAAAAAAAAATCAATCAATGTTTTGTAAAAGATTCTTCTTCTTCTTTTTTTTTTCTCTTTGAAACTGGGTTACGTATTAATAATTTTTATCAGCATATTCCAAAGGATTAGTCTTCACCGATTTCATTAAATGTAGATCACAATTCGTATACATTGAATATCTTTAAAGTTGGGATCTTGAGCTGCTGCTTGAGTTTCTTTTTTCTATCTCACAATGAAAGAAAGACAATTTCTATTAACGAGTTTCCGAGAGTTCTTCTTCTTTTGTACTTTTAAGATAAGTTCATAAGTGATCTATCTAAAGTGAGGATTTTAGAATTCACATCGAAGTTGATGATTAATTTAAGTTATTTACGAGTTAAGACAACTCCTTTCGGAGCATTTTAAGATTGAAATTTCTATATTTAAATTTGAAATATCACGTTTTCGAATGGCAGCATCATACTTTCTCCACAGAGCGTTTAAAGATGAGGAATTATCTCTATAACTTTCCAGATTTGATTAAATTCGATAAACAATAGAGGTCGAAAGGTGCTTTCCACTAAGCTGAGTTTATAAACTTTCGATTTCAACGATATAAAAAAAGATTAACTTTTACGGGCGAGTTCTTAATACATTTCGTTGTTAAATACATTCTGTCGATTAGAATTCTGCTATCAACTTATGAAAGGAGAAGTCACATATGTGGGTGTATGGCTTGAAGTCTCTAAGGAAATCAAATTCTTAACTAAACTGCCCACGCAAAAAAAAAAAAATAAGAAAATATTTAACGTCTATTAAGATTTACCTCATTGATGACCGTCTCAAGTTTAATGATCGTCTTGTTTTATTTTGCATTTCTTTTTTTTCTTTTGAAATTATCAATGAATAACACAATAGTAGAGGTATGACGAAAGATGAAATTTTTTTTTTTTTCATAAAACTTTAAATTTAATGGTTTTTTTTTCTTCTTCTTTACTTTCCACCAAAGCCCTGAAGCGATGCGTTTTATATATGGAAAAATAAAATTTTGTAGATTTTTCAATTTCCTGTTCATAAATTAAATACATGCACAAAGTTATGTTGAATACGAAAGCTACACGAACAGGACAATTGCCCTCCCTTTTTTTTGGGGGATACACAATATTGAAAAGTATATTAGCTTCTTCATTCCACTTGTAACAATCAAAAATTATACTGAAAATAATTTCAAAAATAAAATTAACTACATATGTAGTGCGGTATTGAGAGAAGTGAGAAGATTTTGAGTAAAAGTACAGATTTACTTAACTATTTTTAAGTAAAAAAGTTGTAAGCATTTAAGAAGAAATGAATGCTGCGAAAGTGAACTTATTATATATTATATATAATATTATATATTATAGTAAAAATCTTGAATGTTGTTGTGAATGTGAGAATGTATTTATGTCATTAATTTATAAGGCAATCGATAACACCGGATATGTCTAATAGATCTATCTCTCAAAGGATGATTTTATGCTAGTTGTGCGATGTTGAGTTGAAATATTCAGAAATATTTATCGAAAACTTTATAACGTATGTAGACGTTCTTAACTAATTAATTCACCTTGAATTTGTTTCCGTTTAGTCTTCGTTTGCTTGGTTATCCGTCCGTCCATGCATTCATTCATTCATCCGTTCATCTGTTCATCCGTTCATGCGTTTACCCGTTCATTCGTCTATCCGTCTATCCGTATATCAGTCTATCCGTCTATTCGTCTATTCGTCTATTCGTCTATTCGTCTATTCGTCTATCCGTCTATCCGTCTATCCGTTTATCCGTCTATCCGTCTATCCATCTATCCGTCCATGCGTTCATCCGTTTATCCGTTCATCCGTTTATCCGTCCATCCGCCCATCCGTCCATCCCCCCATCCGTCCATCCATCCGTCCATTTGTCTATCCGTCTATCCGGTCATCCGTCCATCTGCCTATACGTCCATTTGTCTGTCCGTCTACTCGTCTATCCGTTCATGCGTCCATTCGCCTATCCGTCCATCCAACCATCCGTCCATCCAACCATCCGTCCATTCGTCTATACGTCCATCCGTCCATCCGTCCATTTGTCTATCCGTCTATCTGTCTATCCGTCCAACCGTTCATCCGTCTATCCGTCCATGCAACCATCCTTCCATCTCTCCATCCCTCCATCCATCCATCCCCTCATTCGTCTATCCATCTATCCGTCTATCCGTCCATCCGTCCATTCGTCTATACCTCCATCCTTCCATCCGTCCATGCGTCTATCTATTTTTGAATATGTTGGCCTAAGTGATAATGAGAATGGAAAGTTCAAACGATATTTTGACTTGAAGAAACCAGGACACCTTTATTGTTACTAGTGTACATTCTTTAGCAGGTTATTGAAGAAAAAAAGCTGAAGATGATGATGGCTAGTTTAGGATTCAAAAGGAATGTAAATTTATAATTCATATGTCACCTAGACGTTATGAACATTCATTCGCAAGTGGTTTTAAGATAAAAATAAAATTTTTGTTTATTTTTAAATAGCTAAGCTTCATTGGTTATGTTTATTTGGGGATTTAATAAATTGGGCGGATATTAATTTCACCTTAGGCTTTTATTATTCGGATTCCGCTTTATTAAGAATCTTTTTTTTTGTTGTTCTTCTTTTTTGGAAATTCTCTGTAATAAGTATTAAAAAGATTCGACCTTAACGCTTTTTGTAAACTGTCATATTTTTAAATTTTCTCTTTCGCATCATTGTCTACTACTACTAAAAGATTGCTGTCAAATTCAAAGTCAAGCAAACCTGACTACAACATGCAACATGAGATTCAATTATAAATGTCACAAGTGTATAATTAGCATAACAGTCACTCTGCAGAATGTCCTTATACACTGTCAGATACATAGTTATACTAACACTTATACACACCAGTCAGTTACTTGCATTAAGTTGAAATGTTAAAGATATAATATAATGTTGAAGCGTATTTTGTACAACAACAACAATAACAACAACAAAACAAACTACAAAGAAAATTGTTTGGATGAAAGCAAAAATTTGTATGCATATGTATGTGTGTATTGGACGACAAGTAAATTTTTCTTTACCAGAGAGTTTGTAAATAAATTGCAAAAGAAAGAAATAACGGTAAAAAGAGAGAAAAATAAATAAATAAATTGTATCTCTTTGTCTTTTAAAAGACACAACGTAAGCATCTCCGGGGACTATGCACGAATTTCTTTTCGTTTTGCTTTTTTTTTTATTTTTTTTTCATTTATTCACTAAAACACCGGAAATTGTGGCTAACAAAGTAAGCTTTGTTATCCGTAAGTTTAAGTGAAGAAACAGAACGGGGGGCGGAGAAACTGTGTGATTGCAGGAAAATACGAGATTGGCAAGAGGTGATCACTTGCCTTGTCGGAAAGCGAAGTATTTGCCGGGTGAGAGCCTGATGGTAGTAGTAAAGGAAAGGTAAGGAGGGAAAAAGCAAGAGAACGAGTTTAGACAGGAGTGGGTTGCGTACACCGGTACACATTCTTTGGTTGCATCGTTATCTTTTGTCAAGCTTGTCGAAAATGTTCGCAAAGTATTCACTTTAACAAGAAAATGTGCAATTTTGCCTTAAAAGCAAAACAGTTTACATGCGACAACAGCTTCAACTATTACAACAACAACAACAACAGTTGAAACAAAGGAAGAGACTTTTTTGTAATATTTTGTCCTAACGTTTTTTTTTTTTTTTGTTAGCTGTTTAAAATTTTGGTGTGCATCGTATTCTTAAAGCATTTTTTCTTCTTCTCTCTTTTTTTTTTTTTTTTTTTTGTTTTTCTCACTTTTCTCATAACCGCTAGATTTAGTAGCTTAAGAATAAGTTTAAAAACGTTTAAAGAGATAAAGAGTGCTTTCCAATAAACAATTATGTACCTATTTATAGGGAGAGGAAGAAACGAATTGAAATTTAGTTACGCTTGAAATCATTATCTCTTTGACAAGAAAACTGGAAGAAGAAAAGCTTATGTTTGTTTTCATATTAATTTGATGGATAAATATGGACTTATTAGGACTTAGTTATTAAAATCTGCAAGGTTTTAAGGCCATTAGAAATCAAATTTTTTTACTTATTATGATCTGAAATATTTTCGATTTAAAAAACAGCAGAATAGAACATATTTTATATCTCGCTTGAAACTTATCTCAATCAAGTTCAAGTTCGAACGAACTAATCTAAAATGAAGTTCAATTGAAGCAGTTGCATTGTGAGATGTATTTTTTTTTTGGTATTAGATTTAAAGAAATCTTTTTAAGAATTTTTAAAAAAATTAAGTATAGTTTTGAAAAAAAATTTTTTTTTTTTTTTACATTTTTCCTTTCTGTATACGATACTCAGTGTTTGTTAGAAATTAAAAGAAACAACTGATTCTCTCGCGAGAAGTTTTCACTAACTGGTTACTGTTGACTTGTAAAGTTTTGATATTGATATCCGAATTTCCGATATCCGATAATTATAACTGACAATTCTCCATTCGGATAAGATGCTATGAGTCTTGCAGGTTTATGTCATCATCATTATACTGATAAATTCCGAGTTTGTCATCTAACATTTTGGAGACTTTAAATCGGCAGTGATAAAGTAATGAAATCTTTCTCGTTCAATTCGTTTACTTACAAAAATCTTATACAACCAGATTTCATAGTACAAGTATTGTTAATATATATAAGAGACGACTACCATTTCTACACATCATACATAACCTAGAAATATTCTAAATATTGTTTTTAAGCAAAATGTAAAAATTTTTCATTACTTTGCTTAAAATAAAAAAATGCAAAAAATTAAAAAAAAAAAAAAAATATTTTATTTACTATATTTCCATCATTCCATCAGAGAGCGAGAATGGACTTCTTTTTTTTTTGTTTCATTTACCGAAGGCAGTTACTTTCTCAAGATAATTACGTATATTCAGTTGCAAATTGTTTCAATTTTTTTTTTTTTTTTTGACAAACAATTAATGTTTGCTTCTCTTTCTTCTTTGGCATGCATTATATTTATGAGGCAGAATGTACCCAGATAGTAAATAATTAATAAATTGGAAGTTTTTCAACGTATGTGTAATTAATTTCGCAATCGATTACACAACATATAATGCAGATAATTTTCATGTTAATGGCTATTTTATCAACAAATATTATACATATTACATATACATACATACATACGTAAATACATACATACATACATACATACATACATACATACATACATACATACATACATACATACATACATACATACATACATACATACATACATACATACATANCATACATACATACATACATACATACATACATACATACATACATACATACATACATACATACATACATACATACATACATACATACATACATACATCCATACATACATACCTACATACATACATACATACATACATACATACATACATACATACATACATACATACATACATACATACATACCCATATACATACATACATACATACATACATACATACATACATACATACATACATACATACATACATACATACATACATGCACACATACCTATATACATATCTACATACATACATACATATACATAAAGATATATACAAACAAGTAAATTGATTGTATGGAAACTCTTACAGCGCAATCGTCATATCGTAACATAATTTTATGAATAAACTACATATGTATGTACTAAAAGAATTAAAAAGATTTTAAGAGTAGTACACGAATATATTGCTCGAATAATTATGAAAATTTCTTTTTTTTTTTTTTGTTTGTTTTTAATTCGCATCATCGCAAATGACAGAAGGTGTACTTTGCACTCGGAATTTATCGAAGCAATTAAGAGAATTTAACACAAATTTGATCTTAATACTTTTTTTTTTTTTTATATTGAATATGAGATGTGATCTGAATCCGGTTTCAATATTCGTTTGAATTACGGAGTGCGTAAATTGGGAGGTTTTTTTTTTTTTTTTTTGATGTACGAAATTCAATTTCCATATTAAGTATTAAAAGGTAATGAATCATATATTATATCTCCTTAATGAAAAAATGGACTTAACTGGACGTAAAGTTTGAATTATCGTATGATTCCTTTTACGAGAAATTTACTTAAAATATAAATCATTTGAATAAAATTCTATAAAAAAAAAAGGCAGTTCCTTTCAGTCTTCAGGTAAATTTAAACACCGAGTTTTCATCGATAAAGGAGAATGGATTAAAAAATTAATTAATTATCATTAATTATGAATTAATGAATGATAATTAATTATTAATTAATTAATAATGATGGATAATTAATTATCAATTAATTAACCAAAAGTCATCATGGAAGAAGTGCAGTCGTTACGCGAATATATTCATTACGTTTAAAATTCTAAGACATGAATGAATATATTCGCGTAACGACTGCACTTCTTTCATGATGACTTTTGGTTTCATTTCATGTCTTTGAAAAAATATGAAAGCAACAACAGTTCTATGGCAACTAAATCTTATTCTTCTTGTACAATTAATGGCCCTAACGTTTTCGTATGATATTCTTCTTCGGTGTGGCCTAATGCTATATATATATATATATATATATATAATACATTTGAAGGTATTAGTTCAGAGTTTATAATATTATTCGAAATTCGGTAGACGATCTTATTGGAATACATAAGTAATTTAAAAATCATTTCTTTTTAGTGAAGTGAAGGCATTCTGTATACCCCACGCATTGTTTGCTGTTAGGGCAGAAAAAAATGTTTATAATTAATTTTAAGCATTTGTGCTCAAAAATGAAGTCATCTATTATAAATAAGTTATTAGATTATGATTCGTTAATAAACAGTCTTATAAGAAGCAATAATAATAATAATAAAAATAGAGAAAAAGAGAATAAAATTCATTTCAATTATAGTGATACAAATACTAGGTCTTTTGCAAGGTAAAGCAAAAAAAAAAAAAGAAAAGAAAACTAACATCACTTATATCGTGTACGAACTGCTGACATGTCAGTCACTTTTTTATTTGTATTATTATTTTATTTCGAATTTTCCAATTTTAATATTACATTCTGATGTGTCGTCGCATCTAAGCTCGACAAGATTCGAGCTTAATATTACATATCTTAGAGAATTTGTTGTTGTACTTTTTGTTATAAAATGTACACGTAGATTTTACTAACTCTTAAACATGTGCAACCGCATGATTTCGTTCTTTATCTATAAAGCTTAATATCTTTGACATCAATAAACTCTAAATTAAATTTTCATGTTGTCCCCTGGCTGGCTTTCACGCAACTTTTGTTTGTTACAAAATGCACGCTGCGAAAATTTGCTTTAATTGAAAGAGAAGATATTATAGTTTTTTTTTTTTTTTTATATATGAAAGCACTAAAATAAGAGATTTTGCTTAGATACATTGGGATAGAAGGATAATTATTGGTACTTATAGTATAAACAAAATATTTTATATATGTTACGTATAAATAAATGGATGATAGCAATTATCGTAAAACTGTTGCTTTAGTTAATTCGTAGATGTCAGCTTGACTGATATTTGGCATGCTACTGGCATGCGTGTATCCATGCGTGTATATCTTAAAAAAAAAAAAAAAAAAAAAATTTAACTCACGTAATGGCCATGTATGGTAAAAGAAAAAAATGCATTTTACACACATACATACACGTTCACATAAATTGATTACACCAACTCATGGAAAATAAATACCGATGCAATTTTGTTAAATGATGAGCAATGATTTTAAAAAATTAATAATAGTCATTAAAGAGATAGACATACAGGCGGACAGATACAACACACACAGATGGTTGAACATATTAAATGCGATATGAAGACAAAGATTTAAAACAAAAACTGTTGCAAAGAAAATTTTATCAAATACTTACTTACCGATAAGAAAGCGTACTAAATTGATGTAACTATTCACAACCATAAAACACGCATCCATATATATATATATATATATATATACATATATACAAATTTTGTTACAAATTTACATTATCATGTTATATGATGATGTGTCACTTTACACTTCTCACGATGGTATTATTTAAGATGACAATAACTTGCTTAGCACTGTGACCTTCAGTTTTATATGAAGAAATATACTTGACGTTTTGCTTTTTTCCTTATTCAAAATAATAAATATTTTGAACTTTTTTCAAAAATTCTTAAGCGTTTAAGAAATTTTTGATAAATTTTTAGAAGAAGAAGAGCGAAAATTTTTTTATTTAAAACAAAGATCAGGCTGAATTGTTAATTAACGTTAAGATTTGTTGGAAGTTTCCTCTTGTCTTACATTAAACTGAACATCTTCACTTAGCAAAGCCTTTTTACTCTCAAAACATTATATTTAGTTATCAGTTCTTATGTGTAAATGGATATGTATCGTGTTATTTATTTATTAGTTACTTGGAAATTTTGATTGATTTGTATATAGGATTCTCTTTTTAAATGTAAAGCATATTTTCGGACAGTGATTGTATATAATTTTTGGTCAAAAGTCATTATCGTTACACAATTTGGAAATTTTAACCGTTGATAGCTTTTTGCATTTCTTGAAATTGAAATAATTTTTAAGTTTAAAGTTGGAGTTTAAATTTAATCTATTCACTGATAATTCACGATTCAATGATTCTTTATTATAATCGGTTGGCAACTTCTTCGGCAAATTAATATTTAAATTAAAAAATTAATTTTTTAAGGAAGTCTCATATACAAGTCACGAGTACTTAAATATTGGGTTGGCAACTAAATAATTGCCGATTTCTTCAATAAAATAAAAGGTTTTTTTTTTTTACTTGGAATGAAGTTTAATCTATAATGTGTTCTCCATTTTGTTCGATGACCTTTTTGCTATCTCTCTGAAAACTTGAAAATTCCATGTTCGTAGAAAGTCTGATCTTTTTCCGCCAAAAACTGAGTTAAGTGAGATTTTACAGTGTCCTCATCGTTCAAAGTTTTACCACACAGGGAGTTGGCCAGGAATCGAAATAAGTGGTAATCTGATGGCGCAAGATCAGGACTATATGGTGGGTGTACCATCAATTCCCATCCAAGATCCATCAATTTTCGCCAAGTGGCCAAAGAAATGTGCGGCCTAGCATTGCCCTGATGGATAATGACCCCTTTACGATTAACCAATTCTGGTCGCTTTTCCTTGACACCGCTGCATTCAATTTGTCCAATTGCCGACAGTAGACCTCCGACTTAATGGTTTGGTTCCTTGGAAGCAACTCAAAATATACCGGACCTTTCCAATCCCACCAAATTGACCGCAAAATTTTCTTTTGTTGGATATATGCCTTTGAAGTGGTTTGCGATGACTCATTAGGCATGCACAACGATCGTTTTCGATTGACATTGTACACAATCCACTTTTCGTCTACAGTAATGATTCGTTTTAAAAACGGATCGAATTCACTGCATTTAAGCAATAATTCGCCAGGGCTATTGCGCTTTGTCAGATGAAATTCTTTCAAATCATGCGGAGCTCAAATATCCAGCTTCTTAACGAGACCGACACGTTTTAAATGCTTCTCAAGGGCTATATGTGAAGCGTTTAATTTTTCGCAATCTCCCGTGTAGTTACATGACGATCGGCTTCGATAATGGGTTTGATTTCATCCTCATTAAGTTCAACTGATCGACCTGAACGTTGGTCACCTTTAAGAGAAAAATCTTCAGAACGGAATTTTTTAAACCAATTTCGTCTTTGCCTTTATTTAAAGGCTTCATTACCATACACATCATGTAACTTTTTGGCGGCTTGCACTGCGTTCTTTCCTGTATGAAAATAATAAAGCAAAATATGACAGAAATGTTCGCGCTTGCACTCCATATTAATGTTGAGGGAAAAAAAAAGAATTTTTTTTAGGAAAATATCTACGCAATGAACTTCTAAAGCTGGATAAGGATGACACAGCTGACATAAATAAGAAGAAGAAAATCACAACACATTTACGGATATCAAAAATGGGAGTGAGTGAAAGACATCTATAAGTGAAATCGGTAATTACTTAGTTGCCAACCCATTATAGAAAGTAGTACGTTTTTTTCTTTTTGTTTTGCGCTAACATATTGCTTAAGTTATTTTATAAATTTAATGAAAAATCTTGAAATGAAATTTATAAAATTTTCCATAAATGCATACATAAATAAATGCATGGACAGATATCCATATAGATACTATTTACATATATTTCCTTATATATATATTCTTGCAAAGAGTGTTACATATGCATGACTTAACTAATTAGATTTTTGCTAAGATGTGATGCATTTCTGCATTTTTTCCTCCTTTTTGTATCCTTGTCTTTCTCTTACTAACTTGTAAAAAATATATTCACGGTTTCACACACATACACACACACACACATATATATATATTACATAATATATGTGTACATATAGTACATAACTGTGCCTTGTTCGCAATCGTGTTCGGTATTTATATCAGTGTTGGCATTTAATGTAAATGTGCTATACTGCAATATGTTGTTGCCACGTATACGCTCTGAATGCCATTGTTTTCTGTTCTGTTTTTTTTTTTTATATTTTTTTATTTTTTTTCATTTTGATTACATTCCATTCGATTAAATGTTTATATCATATTTTTTTATATTTTTACGCGCCGTCGTTATTGTTCTTTTTTTTACATCATTTAACATCCGCTTAACCAATACATGCACACGCGTGGTCGTTCAATGTTAATTTTACTCAATTTAATTATTTCAATAGTAGGTGTTATGTGAGCAGCTTTTTTTTTTTTTATGACTTTTATTAGCTTTGTGTGTACTATTTGAAAACAAAAAAAAAAAAAAAACGACTTATTGTCAATTTGTGAATACAATATATATGTGTGTGCATAAATGTGTTAATAATTAGCGTGGAGTTTATGAAATGTGATATTTTCAGAAAATGTTACTTATTTTCATTTAAAAAGCAATAAAATGAAAACAATTATATAAAATAACAAAGGACTCACTATACACGAAGGACGTTTAGTTCAAGTCTCAGATTTAATGAAAATACATTTTTTATGCTTACAAATGAACGAGAGAAATGTATGTTAAATTATCAAATCAATTTGTAACAAAACAGATATATATATTCTTTCGAAATCATATAAAGTTTACATAATCTCGATTCATAGTTTAAGTCAAGTCATGTTTTTCTCTTAATATGGAAACTTCCAGTATAGAGAATAGCCTATAAAATTATTAGAATTCATTCACAAATACATCCATTAAAAGAAAAAAGATATAAAGAAATTTCATAAAAAATTTGAAATATTTCAATATATAGCATCTTGCATAACGTTTTTGAGCTGTCAAACTACAGCTTTCATTAAGATGACATATGATGGGATAAAAATCAGAATACATTCACTGTACCTCCGTCATACGTTCGCGCTGATTTGGTATTTGGTATTATTTTTTTTGCAAAGAAATCTTCCTGAATAATAAAAATCATTTTCAGCTGATCTGCTTGAATGCGTAACCAAGCATATAACTGTCGCAACGAAGATCTTCAAAAATCCAAGAGAAATAGTCGAATAAGTTCTCTAACCATAATAAAAGTTTCTTAATTCGACAATTCGACAATTGTAACGAATGGATGGATGCATTTATGCGGTTCAATTTGATTGAATTTTTTTACGCCAGAAATTGTTGCTTTTGATATGTAGGACGCTTGTTTAAACAGGACAGTACGACATGCCATGTAGTGTATGAAATAATAGTTATATTTCTTGATCTTGATTAAAAATGTAGCTCTTGTTGAAAGATCCTTTAGTATTGTTTATTAATTTGCAATAAATAGGAGCCAACCAGCTCGCTATTACATTCTAGGGATCGAAACTTTTTAATAATTTTTAAAATTTTTGTTGCTCCAATGAAAGCGAAGACGCGCGGTTGTTTTCAAAAAAGGATTATAATATCTCATCATTTATATCTCGTCTACACCATTTATAATACAGTCCGTACATTTGAATTTGTGTTTTCTATGTTATGCTTATATGCTTATAGGATGATTTAATAAATTCTGTGATCCTAAGGTCTTTTCATGATTACGGGAATTTAATTTAATCATTTCGTTCCGTCCATTTCTTTTTGATCCGAAGTAACGCCTTCTTACTGCCAAACACATGCATGCGGATGACATCGATCGTATCAAATTTACTGTTGTCTAAACGATGCGACGGCTGCATTTTGAAAAGCAAAAATCCAGGATCGAAACCAAATGAAGAAAACCAACAAAATCTTATTGGCTTTGGTAGTCTACTATAACGAAGTCGAAGCCAGCTGATTGGATTTCCGCAAGTGATGCCTTCCTTTCTACAATAAGATCTATGACGATGCTCCTGCGATTGGCCTAACTATACATAAAGATATAAATTTCATGAGTAGTAAGTACGGCACCAAAGCAAATCAACGACTTTGGTCCTTATAGTTTATGAAAACCGCGTAGACGAGTCTATCATCTTCTTTCATCGTATGTGGAAAACACTCTGTTTTATTTTCTCAGAGTTTTTCAAACGCATCTCACCGACTATCTACGCATGTAGGTACGTCTGTCTGAATATTCAGATGGAGCGTATTTGTTAACAGTATTTATGAAAAGAGATTTTTGCGAGTATATTTTGAAAGTTAAGTCTTCTAAATTGTTAAAAGGCTCGCAATTTTATAGATATTATAAGTTATTTGCTTTAATTAAATTGCTTCTAAAAATCTAAGTTCTTCTTTTGTTGTTCCTTTTGGTCTTATTCAACACTCCTGCCTCATTTTTTTTCGGTTAGTCATGAAACTTCTCAGGAGTGGCTAAAATTTTGTACCTATAGAAGCTTTTACGTGGGTCAACATTAAAAATTTTTCATTTTTACATCAGTTGGCCAATGGATTTAACAAGAGGACCTTACCCTTTCATTCATTCATCTTGTTTCATAGTTAGCAACAACGCTGGGGTTAGCTTGAAACCTATGGGTATACTTCTGAATCTCCACATTCGAAAAAAAATACTTTGCATTATTGGTAAGATAGCGATTGCTTGGCTGAAACACCGTGAGAGTCTTAACAGTAGACGAAAACAAAAACCACAACAGCGTCCCCGAACTTTACATTTGTCGACAATATCTCAGTTTCATTACAAAGTTAAAATCTTTCACTACGGACCAGCCAAGATCCCAACACTTTTAATGGAAAAGTCTTCACTAGTTTTCTCTTCTTCTCTACGACTGCTTGTAGGTACAATATATCTCCAATCTCTTAAATCCGCTAAAGCTTCGCTACATTTTTGAATTAAATCCAAACCCACGTTGACTCTCGACAGGAAAGAGGCGATGTAGAGGAATGCAAACATTTGAATCTGAAATTTACTTTTACTAGACTGTAAAATATATATAAAATTTGTAGGGATTCATGACCATTTAAAATTTTGATTTATTTATTATCTGGATTTAAGAAAAAACAAACACTTTACAAATAATTTACATAAAATAGAACACATTCATAACAATTAAACGGAAAAGTAAAATTAAATTACAGAAACTAATATATTAAAAATATAACTTAAGATCCGATTGTCAATGCGTACATCCCCTCCCCCGCTTATGGCATTCAATTATTCAATTATAGTAAATTTTACTAAATATTAGTCTGTCCATTGTTCTCAAAATAATTTTTGCATGAATTAAGAGAGTAGAAATATTAAGAAGGTCGCAAAAGCAAGTTGAAATTCTTTCTGAATTCTGACTTCTGAATCTAAAAATAGCTCATTGTGGCCGAAAATTAAAGCTTTTGTATAAATAAATAAAATAAATTTGATTAAGAAATAAACTCGAATTATTAGGAGCAAGGATATTGGAAAAAATGAACAAAGGTAAGGATAGTGAACGCTGCAATTCAGTAAGCTTTAAACGTATAACTGAATTCGTAACTAAAGGTGATAACGAAAAGAAGCTTAAGTTTTCCGGTGATTTTGAAGATGATTCTGAATTTGTATATTCAAATACAATGTCTAAAATACCCAAAAGTGCGAGTTGACTACAGGGCCCAAAAAGCTGAAAATGTTCTAAGTACTTTAGCTCCAAATGTTTGCACCTAATTCCGCTCACAGTTGAAATCCTTTAACCAAGTTTAAATGTTTTTCTTCCTACCAGTCGTTAGAAAGTAAACAATGACCGAAATTTTCTATGGCTACATCAATAATTAAAGAGGACCTGATGCGTAACTGGAGCACGGAACCGAAAAATAACTTCATCGCTGTTAAACTTATTAAACACACGCACACACACATATTCCCCAGTGCTGTTATGTGAATTTTCTACATTTTTTTAAATTTCTATATTCCAGTCACTAAGATTCATTCGGAACTTGAAATTTAGGATGTACGAAGAACACTCCTACTCCATATATACTACTATAAAATTCCTTCACGACATTTCGTTCGCTGGAATTATTTTAGTCTTCTAAATTGCTCGTTCATCTCGAATTTTTCAAACCGTTCGAATTTTGGTGTGAGGCTAAGTCCTATCATATATTTAATAAAATCAAATATTAATTTAAGATCTATATATTCGTATACATATCTTCATGTGTGCGCATGCGTGTGCTAATTAACTTTTTCCCCAGAAATTTTTATTTCGAGACTTCTTCTGCGGTTTTAATCTCTTTAATGTCTTCCGGTCCATATGCGTAGATAACGAATGTTTCAG
>KK351064.1:1171796-1237273 GCA_000671755.1 Glossina brevipalpis | reverse complement strand
ATAACATTATCTAGAGTAACAAGTGGCCTATTGGCGATAAATTCATTTTAAAATGAATTTAGTTTTTAACAATGAAAAAATAGATTAAATTTCGTAAAAACTTGTATATTTTACATTTATAATTGTCCTCTAGTTATAGTTCTCCTCTAATATAGTGAATAGCTCAGATGATATAACTATGAATCATAATGGTATGGTCAAATTTAACTTGAGGCAAATATATTAACTTCTCTTAGGGTGCATTTTTGAAAATCTTATTTGATCTTTATAACCGCTCACTATCAAAATATGTGGACATTTAATTAATTTTTAATGTAATTATTTAACGATTTTCACCTCTTCCTTTTGGTGTTGTTGACGTATTTTAATCATCTTAAGAAATCAAAATGTTGCCTTGGGAATGTGAAAGAAGGGTTGAACGCTGTATTTTTGTATTCATTTCCACCTAAAAGAAATTGTGTTTTCAGGCTTTTTTTTTTTTTGTTATCACTTGAATGAAATACTGATGAATAGATTGTTAGCTGCTATTTTAATATAAAGTGAATTTCATTAAAAATTCCAATGAAATCAAGTACATCAGTGCGAATGAATTTGGTTTTATATAAAAATTTTTATTTTACAGAATTTTTTTTGTTTGTTTTTGGTACATTGCTGTTAACTTAATGCAAAACAAGTGAGAAAATTATATTCGGCTGAGCCGAATCTTTTGCATTTACCACGTTTATCTAAAAAAAAAAAAATGGCTAAGAACGCAAGATTTTAATAAGTAGGGATGACAGATTTTTTCTCAATTTTTCTGGAACTTTGCACTGAACAAAACAGTAAGAAAACACTCAGATAACAGGCATGTTTTCAATTTATTTTATACTTTAGCCGTGGCATTAATTAGAGTAAATGCAATAGTCGTGAGTAGTTGAGGTTTATCATACATCCCAAGGCGAAATAATGCAAATGAATGCATGAATCATTTTAGATCAATAAATAAATAAATAAAATTGAAATTAAATTCAAGTGAATAAAGAAAATATGTTTTACTATCTATATATATGTACATATATGTATATATATATTTGTTCTGGTAATCAATCGTCCAAGTATTGAGCCTGTACATCAATCATGAATGAAATGAAAAAATAATTTGTATTTATACCTTTTTTTTTTTAATGCACTAAGTAAAGATATCAACATCAACATGAATGTATTATTATTAATTTATATATATCTAGTATAAGTTAAGTGTTTTTATATTTATTTATTTTTTATTTTTTTATTTTTTATTTTTTTTTGTAAGCATACTAGCATGATTGAAATATAAATCATTGTCATCTCAATATAAAAGCATATAATAGCATTTAAAAATCAATAGAAATATTGCGTTAGTTCAAAATATTTCATCCGTTTCCGGTTTCAATATTATTCATTACTCTTAACTCTCAACTCTCAACTCTAAACTCTCAACTCTCAACTCTCAACTCTCAACTCTCAACTCTATTCTTCTGTTCTTTGTTCTTTCGCATGTTGTTGTTATTGTTACTTCGTTTTCATGCAGCAAATCTATAATAACAAATATTAAGCAACCAACATATGCGATTGACAGTATAGATAAATAAATAGAAATATTTCTTAAATAATTAGAGAATTATGAAATTCGCTAAAGTGTAGGAAAGAGAAATTTAAAAGGTCTTCAAAGATGAAAACAAAATAGGAAACTATTAATAAAAGTAGAAACTGAAATAGATGTGTTTTATAATCGATATTCAATATATTAAACAAACGTT
This sequence comes from Glossina brevipalpis, assembly GCA_000671755.1. NCBI lineage: Eukaryota > Metazoa > Arthropoda > Insecta > Diptera > Glossinidae > Glossina > Glossina brevipalpis. The sequence continues at coordinate 1,235,495 of KK351064.1, read as the reverse complement.
TTTCTAAACGTATTTCTGACAGTTTTCCAATTTTATTATGGAAAAATATATGTCTTCACACACACACAATGATTGTAAATTATTTAAATTTTTTGTCGAAATAATCGTTCTTATGTTTCAATCTTTCGCTTACTTTTTTTTTCCAACGATCATTACAATTCTCTTACCGGGCTTACTGTTCGTAATATTATTGAGAATTTCTAAGCAAGAAAAAATATCGTTTTTCAGAAAAGCATAATTGAAAATTTTCGAAATCTTTAAAATTTTTGAAATTTCCAAAATTTTCAAATTTTTTAAATTTTCAAAATTTCCAAAATTTTCAAATTTTTTAAATTTTCAAAATTTTCAAATTTTTTATAGAAGACTTTTTCTCTCCTTACCTTTTTCTTTTTACAACTTAACACAGGTACGACATTAATTTCAGAAGAACTTTATTCGCTAATTAATTCCCTTTCTCCCAAATCATTTTCTTCGCATCTCCGTAGGAACCATAGTGCGTGACTGATCTTTCGATGTAAACAAGCGGTAATTGGAAGAGACCAAGAGGCCAAGAGACTAAAAGTGATTAAGTCACAGGGCCTAGTATTTTTTAGTGGAGTGCTTAAAAAATGTTGGGAATTGCTTTTGTCGTATGTGATGTAGTATTCGCTTGGAGAAAAAGAAATTTTTTTTTTTTTGCCTTTTCGATATTTTGGTTTTTCTGGTCTTTTGAACAGTGATCGTTTTAAATCGATTAATTCTTTTTGAAAGTGTTTGTTATGAAATTTTCCATCAAGTTTTCGTACTTCATAGCAGATCACTCTCTTTTAAACCCACCAAATGCAGATCACCGCCTTTATAGCAAAGGGATTCGGTGTTACGATCGATGTAGATGTTTCATTTGAATCTATTCGAGCGACCTCGTTTGCTTTTGATATTCTTAAAATAAATCAATTTTTTATTCTTTTTTAATTTCTCGCTTTTTTTACCAATCATAGCCAATAATATTTCTTTGTCCTTCTAATTGCTGCTTAAACTTCTGTTAGAATTGGTAAAAATTCTAGCAAGAGAGGATGGAAAATTTTAAATTTTTTTCTATACATTTCTGATCGCGTTCCTCAAATACCATTAAAAAGAATTATTTGGTGAATTATGGAAATATTCACGGGATAAACTGGTTTCATCTATATATAGAATACTTTTAAGGATCCTCTGAATATATTTGTTAGGATATTGCAGATAAATATCCGTTAAAGGTTAGAAATTATAATTTTTTTTTGCTTATTGCGAGCCTTCATAACATATATATGAAAATTTGGAACATTTTCAAATGGAATCTGTTGACATCTGTCTATTTATATGTTTTTATTTTTACGATTTTGAACCTTCAAGGAATAGTCGTCAGATATTACTCTTGATCGACTTAGAATCTTATTTGTATTTTACAATAATTTTTTTACAACAATTTTTTACTTTAACATAGAAATTCTATCATACAACGCAAATAGTGTTTTGAGGAAAACTAGAAGATTATGTAGGAAGAGAGAGAGAGCGAGTATCAGTTCAATATCAGATTTTACTTAGAAATTTACTGTAGAGTTCTCTTCGAAGTTGCAAGGTGAACGAAGTCGGATTTCCTTAAGTAAATAATGGGGAAAATGGCCGAAACGCCTCGACCCCCCCGCCCGTTCCCCCTGCTTTGCTCTTGGTTATTTTAGAAAAGCATTTAATTGCAATCTGCAGTTAAACTATAGAAATTTAATTTTTGCTTTTTGGGAAAATTGCATTAAATATCAAAATTCTATTTGATTTAGCTTTAGTTTTGCATTAAAATCGTGAAAACCATATTAAGAACTTTAACACCTACACCGCGAAAAGAAAAACCACAGTTTGATAAATGTTCTCGGTATGTAAATCTTATTGCCAACACAATAACAATAATAATAAGCATGGTGAACATTCAATTTTCTTTGCACAACAGGAAACAATAAACGTCAACAATAAACGACCATTACCCCGTCATTCATTCGTGCACAGAACACAGAAGGCTTCTATGTTTTTCTATTTTATATTTTTTGTTGTTGTTGTTTTTTTCTATTATTATTATTATTATTATTATTATTTTTTTTTTCTTTTTTTCTTTTTTTTTTTTTTTGCTTTCTGAGCAGGGATTAGCGGAAGCGTTTTAAGTTTTAACAACAGCCGTCGCTAACGCACAACTTCCTTTTGTGTCGTTGACAATAAAGACCAGCAACATAAAAAGCGTCAAGACAAAGTATATAGGAAAGCAACAAATAATATAAACAACAACAACAAGTACGTAAACGTATGTTGTGCTTACAGCCATCGTTATAAATATATATTGTGCACAACTGCCGTCGCCCCTTTACATTGGTATGTCATCTGTTGGTGGCAGTTTTCGTTTTAACCAAAACCTCAAAGAAATTCGAAATCAAAAGTGTATTCAGAAAAGTTTATTCATTCGCCTTCGTTTCCATATTTTCATCACGGTAATGACGGGAGTGAGGAAATTAAAAGAATATTTTCATTATTTTCTATTATTATTGAGGTTTCTATGAAATTTGTTTTGGCGTTTTTTTTTTTGGGTGTTATCGTAGACACAAAATAAGCGGATTTCAATAGCAATTTAAAGACAAAACAACCAATTTGGACGTGACAATAGTAACAACAACCATAGTAATCTTTAACGTTAAGTGGTTGTATTTCGTTGTTGTTGTTGTTGGTGTTGCTGTTGTTGTTTTTTTTCTTGTAGAAAACGAAACAGACGACGATGAAAGGTTGTTGATAAGGGCGGCGAAATTTTGTGAGGTCTTATGAAAATCAATTTTTATATTCACCAGTCAACGTTTAGCGAATGCATTAATTTTGTTATTCTGTTGGTAACAGTTGAACATTCATTCCATCCATTCGTTACTCTCTTTTTTTTGTTTCGTTGTAAAATTAGAATTCAAGCCAAGACTGTGGGCGTGTGTGCGTGTGTCTGGGTGTGTATACGTAGGTGCTCGTCTGTTTGGTTTTTAAGCCGTTCCATACCAAAAGGGTATAACTAAGGAATGGACTTATGTTCCTTTGGTTCATTTTCACAGAATAAACTTGAAAACGAAAGTAATTCGATCACAGGAACTTAAAATAGCAAAAAAAAAGGGAGAAAGAAATTCTAGGAAATTTTTTCGTCGATGCTTAATAGTTATCAGTCCGAAGTTTGTTATTTTTATGAGAGCTAATTAAGTTGATGTAAAAATCGTTGTATTTTATATAATAATATGGAGATATTTTCCTGCTGGGTGTCCGAGTTGCGCCCTAAAGCTAAAGCAGCTTTTTTGATGTTTTTTTTTTTTTTTTTGCTTTAATACTTTGCCGTTTACTGTTGCTATTCTTTGGTTTGATGAGCGTGTTTATGTTGTTGTACAATATTTCGGATATGGTTTTGCAGACAGTAAAGTTTCTATTAATTAAATACTTTCCGAGAATGAAACGCAAAGATGAAAGCCATCGTTTTTTTTTTGTCTTGAGATAGGTGTGTCATTGACACTAAGAGGCGGGCTCAAGCGATAATTAATTGCATTTAAAAAGTTATTGTTTTTTGTTTTGACGTTTGTTTTTTTTTTGTCTTTTTTTTTTGGGTGTTAGACATCAAATGCTTTCATAACGGAATGTCTATGGGAAACGACGTAATATAAATCAAAATAAAACAATAAAGGAAAATTCATGCAATTAAAGAAATGTTTAAAAATGAAACCACCACCATCATCAAGGCAGATATTATTCCTACTAAGATTTGAAACTTTTTGTCCGCAATTATGATGTACATTTGCCCTTTAAGACAATTAAAAAAAAAAAGAAAAACATTGCTTATTCTTAATGTGCTAGTAAACTCCAGACTTATATAATAAGAATTTTGGCATTTCTTAAGTAACACTGCCTTTGAAACCGGAAGCACATGCATTTTAACTTCACTTTATCTGAAGTTCATGTTTTTTGGCGAAGGAATAATTTTTTTCAATTATCTTAATTAAATAATTTGGTTCAAAATTTGCTAAAATTTATTAGAAAAGCGACCGAGTTTTTTAGCAGTCATTTATTTGTGAATTTTTGAATTTTGGAATTATAATACTTTCAAGAATTGATATAGAAACTTAGAATTTGATTTATATATAAGGTAATAAGTTATCTAAAAAAATGTTAAATAATTAGTAGTTAACATAAGGAATATATTTATTACACCCTAATATATATAACCAAATATATTATATACAATTTTGTAGTTCGATGGACTTCATTTTCGTTTCTTCTTTTGCTAGGAAATCTCTGATATCCGCTCATTTTACAGACTTAAATTGAAATGAATTTCAAGTTACTTTAAGTCTTCGCAAATGACTAAGAGTCTCTCTATAAAGACTTTTCTTTGTCTTTTTTTTTTAGTTTTTAGTTTTCTAAGATCTCTTCTTCAGTAGAAATTTTATTGAAGAAATAATTACTGATGTGAAGTTAGCCCACAAAAAGTTGTTCAGGTTTGTGTCTTTGCTAAAAATGTCTGCCAAAATAATTGATAATAAAGCACTGGTGTGAAGTTAGCCCCCACTTGTCGGGCCCCCTTTCTTCTCTCTGCTAAAAAAGGGGCTAACTTCGCAGTTGGTATGTGTCTTTGCTAAGATAATTGATAATAAAGTGGTAAGGAAAACTATTTATTTATTAAATAAAAATAGAAAATACAAACGTTAATTAAAAACTAAATCATGCCTTATAACATAAAAAAAAAAAAGAAGAAAAATGATTGTTACTATTCATCTTGAACAGTGCCCTAGTAATTGAACAAACATTACAATGTACAAACCGCCTTATAAAAAATTTTCAAGAAATTAAACACCTCCAGTTTCTTGATATATGATAAAAGATTCTAAAAGCTATCAGAAAACCTAACATCGTCATTTTAAGTAGTGGACATCATAGTCGAAAGTGTCTATATATGTACTTCCTATATGTTCAGTTTAAATGTTAAAATACCTCCTGTAAGTAAACAGCGCTTTTCCTTTTATTATTAAACAACGATTTGCCGCAAAAAATTATGCTGTCCTTTCCACATGGAATTCATATTTAATCAGAAAAATAGGAAAATATAGCGGGTAATGCTGGGCAATACTTTAAGTAAAATTTATTTTATAAAATTTTTGGTTTTTCTCTTTTTTTAAAGAACAATTCATCTGTGTGGAGAATTTTTTCCCACACAGATGGATCTGTGTAGAGAATTTTTTTCCACACAGATGCATCTGTGTAGAGAATGCTTTCATACAGATGCATCTGTGTAGAGAATTTTTCCCACACAGATGGATCTGTGTAGAGAATTTTTTCCCACCCAGATGCATCTGTGTAGAGAATTTTTCCTATAAAAATGTATCTTTGGGGAGAATTTTTTCCCACCCAGATGCATCTATGTAGAGAATTTTTTCATACAGATGCATTTGTATAGAGAATTTTTTTCATACAGATGCATTTGTATAGAGAATTTTTTTCATACAAATGCATCTGTATAGAGAATTTTTTCCCATACAAATGCATCTGTATGGCGAATTTTCTAATATTAAAAAAGCAAAAGTTATATATTAATTTTTATATAGAGATCGTGTGAAAGTCAAGTTCCGCTTATAGTTAAGTATTTTGTTTTTTTTAAATACATTTTAAATGAAATACTTTCGGCTTGAAAGATTTCAGGTCCAATATTTCCAACAAATTGATGGATAATCACATAGAAAATTTTCACTTTGATTAATCAAGTTCCCATATTTCGGGTTAATAGTGTAGTTTGCTGCTACAAACAATGCAATACAGCAAATACGTATCTTGCTATCGTATTCACTAAAAAACAAAATCTATAAAACAGAATTGAAAGATATTTTTTTTTTTTTTGCATTTTCCAAACAAATCAGTGACTTACTATGAAATGGCAACGATAAAAAAATTTTCCTGAGAATTCAGCTTATGTGGTCGTCATATTGTCATGGTGCCTTACTTTATATACATTCACGTGCAGTATTTCATGCTTACGTTCTGTATTGAATATATTTATACATATTTTTCAATTCATTATACACGCAGTTTTTGCCATAGGGGTACAAACTGTAAATATGAATGAAATGTTTCATGATGTATGGCCATGAATATGTAAAGAACTATTGTGTGCAACCAACTACAGGTAGATTACGTATGAATGAATTTAATTCCCTAAATGGTTAAACGACGAATCGATGCATATAAGGGCATACTCTATTCATATCATATTTCAATTTGAAATGTATGGAATGCGAATTCTTTAATTTCTCATCTTAATTGTTAAAGTAAAATTATAAAATATTTTTTTTTTTTTTTTTTGGAATTTTTCCAAATAATGACATTATCCATCATTGTTTAAACATCAAATCAAAACTCATTTGTTGTAAATATTATAATATTTACATATATATATTCACATTTGATTGCAAAATTTTTTTCTTAAGTTATATATTAAATTTCATTTAAATTATGGTATAATAATTAAGAAGTTGCTCTGAAAAGCCTTTAAGACATAAGATTGTAAATGTGAAATATATTTAGAAAAAAAAAAAAACAAAAACAAAACAAAGAATATTGTTTTATGATTATCATAATTTATATACAACAAACATATTATTTTAAATTTATTAGCTGCAAACTATTTGAAAATGAAAGAATCAAGATAAAGATAAAACAGTTACGATAGTCAAGGTGATTTTATTTTTCGTTTACATTTCTTCTTTAAATAATTTAAATAATGTTTTTTTTTTTTGTTTTGGATAAAATCAACTGCGAACAGAAAGTTTGAATCAATTTATAATTTTTTTTTTTTTTTTTTTACCTAAAATAACACATCATTATAATTTCAACTAAGCTGTTCAAGCTTTATATTGAAGCAATTGCTTGATCTTCATTTCAAATATCTTTTCCACAGAAAATCAAGTGTATCTGTGAGTGTCAGTTTAATCTCTGTATAAAACCACCCTCACACACCATACTACCACACAACATTAAGTACGCAGAACCAAAAGAAAAATAAAAAAAAAAAAAATTATCAAGAAAATTCTTGTCGATTTTGGACGAATCTTTTAAGCCAATCAACCAATGCTTTGAATTAAAAAACCAAAAAAAAAAAAAAAAAAAAATAATATATTGATAGATAAGTGGGCGTGGATGAGTTTTTCCATTCTTTTTTGCATTATTCATGGAATATAGAGGAAAAAAACTTTCATTTCTTTATCTAATTATTAGCTTATATAGGAAATGTCCGTTGGAGTCCGTTTTGTGATATGTATTGTGGTCGTAACCTTTGACCTACTTGGGTTTTTTTTTAATATAAAACTTCCGACTAATGTTGTTAAAATTTTAGTCTAAAATATGATAATTTTTACGACTGTGAAGCTTCTTCTTCGACACACACATACATACAAAGTCTTGCAAACATGCTCAGAAGGACGGACCATTATCGGTATAGGTCGATAAAAAAATTTTGCAACTATAATCGAAATTATATATAATATTAATGATGAAATCTTTGAATCTTTCTTGCTTTATGTTGCAAATGTTTTAATAAAATGTAAACACATTGCAAAGCTTTAGCGGTAGATAAAACAAAGCCACGTATATAGTAGATGAAAGAGAGGTTGGTTGGTTGTTTGGTTGGTTGCAGGACTTCTTTGAAAAGACATTAGTCAAATTTTCATAATGACATTTTCAAAGGATTATATTTAAACTGTGATAAAATGTTAACGTGACCTGAATACATAACCAAGCGGTTGCTTGTAAGTAAAGAGCGACTGTGAAAATCCTCTTCGACTCGGCAATATAACAACAACAACAACAACACCAATAACAACAATAGCGACAACGGCAACAATGAATACAGATAATGTTGTATTCGTTTTCCTTTGATATCAAGAATTTATTTAAAAGCTAAAACCATTGAAAGAATGTGAAGACAACTAGAGGGCATAAATATCTAAACAAAAATGTAATGTTTTGATATTTTCGCAAAAATGTTGTTGCATGAACTATTTATGTTTATGTTATGTTTCTATTACTGTGAAGGTACTCTTGAAATATATTTTATACAGTATACAGAGTTTATTAAAGAAAATATTAATACAAAATATAATGCATTTTCCTCTTAAGTAAAACAAAACAAAACAAAACAAAAAAAAAAACAATTTCTCTCTCTATCACATTTCTGGAGTAAAAGTACAGTTTTTTTTTTTTTTTTTTTGCATAAAACCTTTATGTCTGATATGTAGACATCGAAGCATTTACGTGTATGTGTGTGTATTGCTTCTTGTACTGTAGATATCTATAAAATTCTTAACATCTATAATGTATGTATGTATGTATGTATGTATGTCTGTATATATCATAAATAAACATTAGAGTTGCTTGTAACTGTTCTATGGCTTTAAAAGTAATTTTTCTTTTTCTTCGAGCAAAAGACTTTATCGATATAATCTTTATGTTGTGCTATGAATATACAAATTAGTTTTAAATTACGGCCTCTCTCGCTAAGTTTAACTTTAGTTAAAGCATAAAAGTTTTTAACGACGTAACTTTTCTTAACCGTTAAGATAGGAATGTATTGATTCCGTTATTTTGTTAGTAACAAAATCCTAGAGATATATGCAAAATACTTGCGACGACATGAAGATATTTTCTTTAAAGCTTAAACGCTTCTTCGTTTTCTCTACTTTTAAGATTACATCCTCTTCGCACCGACATTTGTTCAGATTTATCTCTTATATTTCGACTTTCGAATGTCTTTTGTTTAATTAGGAATCAAGAAATTGCTTTTAAAAACGTTTGCAAGTTATTTACCGAATATTGTCTTTTCATTAAAGTACAGTTTGATCATATTGTGTTAAAGGCATTTTTTTCTTATCGCAATTGTTTCGTTAAAAAAAAAACCAAATTGAATATTTTGTGAAAAATCTCAAAACACCGAATACACTTTATAATGTTGCTGGATGAAAACAAAATACCTCTGTACATTAGACGTTTCGTCTTTCCCACAATTGATTGATTGATTGATTAAAGCGGTAATTGTTGCGTTTTCAAGCCGGTTTAGCCTTATCCTTCATTACAAAAATCTTCTACTTTGTCGGTATGTTTGACTGAAATTTGATAAGTGAAATTGAAATAATAATTAGAGCAGAATAAGGGAATGGTCTGAATGAAATAAGACTTAGAGTGGAATAGTAAAATGATCTGAATGAAATAATACTTGGAGTGGAATGATAGGATGGTTGGGATAAAATAATATTTATAGTGGAATGGTAGAATGATCTGCATGAAATAGTATTTAGAGTGGAATGGTAGGATGGTCTGAGCGAAATCATACTTGGAACGGAATGGTAGAATTGGTCTGGGTGAAATGATACTTAGTGTAGAATGGTAGAAAAGTTTGAGTGAAATAATAGTTAGAGTGGAATGGTAGGATGGTCTGGATGAAATAATATTTAGAGTGGAATAGGGGAATGGTCTGGATGAAATAATACTTGGAGTGGAATGATAGAATGGTCTAAGCGAAATAATGCTTGGAGTGGAATGATAGGATGGTTCGGATAAAATAATATTTAGATTGGAATGGTAGAATGATCTGGGTGAAATAGTAATCTAGAGTGGAATGGCAGAATGGTCTGACCGAAATAATACTTGGAACGGAATGGTAGAATGGTCTAAGTGAAATGATACTTAGTGTAGAATGGTAGGATGGTCTGAGTGAAATAGTACTTAGAGTGGAATAGTAGGATGGTCTGAATTAAATAATATGTGGAACGGCATGGTAGGATTGTCTGGGTAAAATATTATCTAGAGTGAAATAGGGGAATGGTCTGGATGAAATAATACTTGGAGTGGAATGGTAGAATGGTCTAAGCGAAATAATACTTGGAGTGGAATGATAGGATGGTTGGGATAAAATAATATTTAGATTGGAATGGTAGAATGGTCTGGGTGAAATAATACTTAGAGTGGAATGGTAGAATGATCTGAGCGAAATAATACTTGGGACGGTATGGTAGAATGGTCTGGGTGAAATGATACTTAGTGTAGATTGGTAGGATGGTCTGAGTGAAATAGTACTTAGAGTGGAATAGTAGGATGGTCTGAACTAAATAATACTTGGAACGGAATGGTAGGATTGTCTGGGTGAAATATTATATAAAGTGAAACAGGGGAATGGTCTGGATGAAATGATACTTGGAATGGAATGGTAGAATGGTCTGAGCGAAACAATAGTTAGAGTGGAATGGTAGGATGGTCTGGGTGAAATGATACTTAGTGTAGAATGGTAGAATGGTCTGAGTGAAATAATATTTTGAATGGAATGATAGGATGGTCTGAGTGAAATAATATTTTGAAGGGAATGATAGGATGGCCTAGGTGAAATAATACTTAGTGTAGAATGGTTTTTATTGAATTCTTTATTACATAATCTTAGGTAAAGTATTGTTAGATTCATTACATTAGACGGTCGATATGGGATCGATTATGTCATTCAGTTTAATTTAAACATTTGAACTTTTGTAATTTACTTTCTTGTATATCAAATAAAAAATTAAATGCTAACCTTTGTAAATTTCGAGTCGCATTCAAATGTTTTTGAGTTAAAATATTAATACTTACTTAGTGTTTTAATAATAATAGTGTTTATGTCTATATTGCTTTTAAGCTGGAAGATAATTATATTATAAAATGTAATGAAATGAAAACTTACGCATTCTCTATAAGCGTGTGAAACAAAAAGTTAATTAAATTAAATTCTTTTTCATACTTAGTATTAAAAATTTTGTTTAAATCCCTCAAACCAAAAACACTAATTAAAAACTTTTTTTTTTTAACTCCTCTCTTGTGCGTTTCTATCATCGTAGCATTCCCGTAACTACCCTTGCACTGTTATTGAAAAGGGGGGGAATTTTTAAAGGGAAAGGAGGGCAATCGTATTGTGCATTATTAAAAGGCTACTGCTATGTATAGTTAGGATACATTATGTGTGTTGAGAGTTTGTACATTTATTTGTTGCGTTATTGCGCGTTGCTATTGCCGTGATGTGATGTTGGTATTAAACTAAACACATTATCACCACCATTAGATGCTGCTGCAATTTTAGTAACTAATTAATTTCAAAAATCATACAAAAATTTGTGTCGAGTTCGAATAACAGAAAATGTAAGTTAATATGAGCTATGAGTTGAGTGTTTCTTTTTTTTTTTGTGTTTTTTGTTTTTTGTTTTTTTGGTAATAATTCATTTGGTGAGGCTGTGGCAACCGCCCACATTGCTTATGTTGAATATCGATGGTGGCGTTATGGTATCATATCTCACCATTAAAACGGTAATACAGCAATAAATGACGCGATGACTAGAATTTCTATTTCATTCTCCTGTCACTTTTCGCTTGTATCGTTTGCGTGGATGCGTGTGTGTGTGTGCGTAGTATCATCATGCAACCATTTGCAATTTGATCGCATAATATTTACTACGGCTCTTTCCTCCGAGCCCTTATATTAACGGGCTTTGTTCAAGATTTCAAAAACTGTTTCGTGCCGCTTATCAAATATGAGGCTTCCATGTTGCTATAGTAGTAGTATTCGCGTACATATATACATAAACACAAAAAAGGAAAACGTAAAGTATAACCATTATTCATTCATAGCTACCAGTACACACCGGGCTTATGCACGTTACTTTTGATGGTTTGAATTCATTTGTCTATTGCTTACCAACTTTTGTTTAGTTACGTATGTGTGTGTTGGTATTATATCTTCTACCATGAAATTAACTTCACTGATGTTGAAACGAATTGAGATAAATTCTATTAGACTGGTTTCTTTTCACTCTGCCTAAGATTTGTTCTTTTGCGTAATATTTTCTCAATTTGTTAAAGAAAGAAAGAAAAAAAAAAACAAAAAACAAAAAGAAGAAGCAGCTTTACCATCAACAGTTTTCTTTCCTATTTTATACACATATATGCAGAGCGAATTTTTAATACGAGCCAATCGAGACTATACCAAATTCTTCATTTCATAAGCAACGCTAAGACGAACATTTGAAATGTGCTTAACATCTTGCACGTGTACTTTATATAAAATAAGAAATTTTTCTCTCTGACCATTTCTTCTGTTCATACTGGAAGTTACCTTAATGCTTAATGCTAAATAACCCGGCAATATTATCCACTATCAACAAATCTGTATAATTATTCCCACATACAAGCGTGACACTTATGTCTATAATATGCACTGAATGTGATATCCGTTCTTATGGATTCAAAATTCTTACATTTCTTTCTATCGTTTCAATAAAGTCACTTTCTTCTGTAGGTACATGCAATTAAACTTTCATCTTAAAAGAAGACTGTTAGTAGTTTAAATAGGGACAATTAAGTCGCGTTGAAAATTTTCATTCTTTAGTTTTTCTTCATTTTTAAAAGAATGTGGACTTAATTGAAAATAAGATCATATAAGCTAAGAAGTAAAACAAGGGACAGATAGATTCCATTCATTTGCAACTTAAACTAAAACTGGTCGCCTATCTAAGTTTCTCTGGTCTTAGAATTTCTTTTGAAAATTATTAAAAGCATACAAATAAATTATTAATAAAACATTTAATATACTAAATAACTAAAACAAGGGCATTCATTGTAACGGGTGTCCAAGAATTCGCTTCAAGCCGTATGTAATTATCCTCTTATTTCTGATAATATTTCAATCTCACTGTTCTTTCTTCAAGGTTAGTTACGGTTTTTTTTTTTAAATTGTTACTATATTGCCTTTGCTACCCTAATAAAAGAAATGGTTTGATTGCGTATTTTTTTTTTTTTTGTGCACTTTTCAAAAAGATTTTCCACTAAAATTGTTTCAAAGTGATTTCCTTCTGGCGAATCAAAGTCAACAAAATTCGTTTGTCGTCACTTTTTCAATGGTTTACCTTTATAATGCCGTTTTCCGGCCAAGTTGTAGTAATGTTTGCATGTTTGAAAAGAATATAATTTTTCCTTTACGCTACAAAAGGTGAAATAATTTAGCACAAGAAATCATAAAACAATTTTGAATTGCTTTGCTTACTGCTCTCCTTTAAATTTTCTGTTTATTTATTTAAAAAAAAAAAAAAAAAACAATTTTAATATTTAAGATTAATCTGATATAATTATATTTTTAAACTAATCATTTTTCATCGGACAAATTGCTTCGCTTTTCTCGACACATTTTCCCGACTTAAAGTCGAAATATTTGTTGTGTTCGCAACGTAATTGAATCATTCTCGTTCTCTCCCGCCTCTCGACGCAACGATAATATCTTCGACAATCTCTGAAATTCGGATAAACTTTGTCTTCTTTACAGTTACCTTTCCGTAATACCTCCATGAAGTCCTTAATAAACTCTTTTTTGCTATCACGCAGTTTCTTCATCGTTTCCTTTGCTGAGATTTCTTTTTCTTTTTCTTCTTTCTCTATATCCTCTTTCTTCTGCTTTCCCTGTTTCTCTTTTTCTTCTTCTTCTTCTTTCTCTTTTTCTTTTTCTTTTTCTTTTTCTTTCTCTTTCTGTTTCTGTTTCTCTTTCTCTTTCTCTTTTTCCTTTTCCTTTTCCTTTTCCTTTTCCTTTTCCTTTTCTTCTCTTTCTCGTTTTTTAGATTTCTCTTCTTCGTCTCGCTCGCTTTCCTTTTCTTCGCTTTCGCTGTCACTTTCACTTGTACTTTCATTTTCCTCTTGTTCTTTTTTCTTTTCCTCTCTCTTCTTCTGTTCATCATCTTTTCGTTTCTTTTTTAATTCCTTTGAAATGTTCTTTTCTTCACTTTCCTCTTCCATTTCTTTTTCAACTTCCTCTTGTTTTCTTTCTTTTTCGTTGTCTTCTTTTTCTTGTTCTTCTTTATTTAAATTTTGTGGCTTTCCCCAAGAGGGTTTGAGATTTCCAAATATATCATTGAGACCATCATTTGAATTTGGTTTGAAACCTTCATTGGACTGTAAGCTTAGGCCATTAGAAAACCATGTAGGTAGAGGTTTAGAGAAATCGAGAAGGAGATCGTTTGAATTTAGTGTAGAATCATCATTCGTTGAAAGAGTAGAAGTTGTTTCATAGATAGAATCTTTAGAGCCAGCAGCAATTGAACTTTCGGATTCAGTCATTGCTTGATCGGTTTTAGTTAAAGGAGTAGAAACTATGGTGTTACTGATAGCTTCATTTGTAGCAGCTGCCGTTGCTTTATCGGTGATGTCTACAGATGTAATCGTTGATCCACCAACTGGAGTTCGAATTGTAGAGCCAAGGAGATAATCAGTGGTTTTATCTAAAGAATTATCCGCTGCTTGATCATTGAGGTCGTTAGGGGTAACGGTCGAACTCATAGATACAACGGTCATGTCATTACCCTGAGTATGAGTTGTAGACACTCCGGAGCTACTTAGAGCTTCAGCCATAGAATTTAATGTTTCATCGCCATTATCTAAGGAGGTCGCATCTATAGATCCAGCTGTTGTTTCATCAAACATAATGTGAATAGTGGAGCCTGCGTGGTCGCTCGTAGCTTCATCTACGGAATTTTGAATCGTTGCATCAGCAGAATTTATAGAGGCAGTGGTCGAATCAATAGATTTAAACGTTGTTTCAACAAATTGAGCTCCAGCTGTTGAGCCTATGGGATTGCTTGTACTCTTATCTATGACATTTACAGTTTTCTCATCACTCCAGATGGTGACTGTTGAGTGCTCACGTGTAACTGTTGTCTCATCACTCTTGATTTCATTGGTCGATTCTGTCGCGTCGTTGGTAGTTTCATCTATGAAATATATTGTTGCTTTATCAGCGGTATCAACAGGTGCGGCGGTCGGATCAAATACAACTGTTTCTTCATTAACCTGAGTATCACTTGTAGATTCTGCAAGATCGCTGGTTACTCCAGCTTTAGGTGTAGAATCTGTGCGATCACTGCCAGTTTCACCGACGGAGTGTACTGTTGTTTTATCAGCAGGATCAACAGGGGCCTTGGTTGCACCTTCAGATGTGGGTGTCGATTCATCAACGAGAGAGTCAATTGTAAAATCTGTGAGATTGTTGGTAGCTTCATCCAAGGAATTTATTGTGGTTTGATCAGCAGCATCAACAGGGGCAGTAGTAGAATCTACAGGTACAATTGCAGATTCATCAAGATGAGCTTTAGTTGTAAAATTTGGGAGTTCGCTCGTAGCTTCATCTGCAGAATTTACCGTTGTTCTACTAGAAGGATCTACGTAGGCACCGGTCGAATCAACAGATATTATTGTTGTTTCATCAACTTGAGCTCTGGCTGTAGAATCTGCGATGTCAGTGGTAGTTTTGTCTACGGAATTGATGGTTGTTTCATCCGCATTGTGAACAGGAACAGCGGATATAATTGTTGTTTCATCAAATTGAACTTCATTTGTAGAATCTGTGGGATTACTGCCGAATTCATTCATGGAGCTGGCGGTTGTTTCATCAGCAAGGTCAACAGGGGCAGTGGTTGATTCTTCAAAGGCATTTGTAGAGCTATCACCATGAGTCTGAGTTGTAGAATCTACGAAATCGCTGGTTGCTTCATCCACGGAATTTGCTGTGGTTTGATTAGTACCGACAAAGGTATCGGTCGAATCTGGAGGAGGAATTGTTGTCTCGTCAACCTGCGCTTCAGTTGTAGTATATGTGGGATTACTACCAACGCCATCCAAGGAACTAGCTGTTGTTTCAGCAGCGGAGTCAACAGGGGCGGCTGTCGAATCTTCGGAGGTATTCGTAGAGTCGTCAACGTGAGCCTGAGTTGTAGAATCTACGATGTTGCTTGTTGTTTCATCGAAGGAAATTACGGTTGTTTGGCCAGCAGTATCCACTGGGGCAACGGTGGAATCTACAGACATAACAGTTGTTTCATCAACTTGAGCTTCAGTTGTAGAATCTGTGCGACCACTGCCAGTTTCAGCTTCGGATTTTACTGTTGTTTGATCAGCAGGATCAACAGGGGCGGCTGTGGCATCTTTGGAGCTGTTTGTCGAGTCGTCAACGTTAGCCGGAGTTGTAGAATCTACTATATCGTTTGTTGCTTCGTCCAAGGAATATGTGGTTGTTTGGTCAACAGTATCAACAGGGGAAGCGGTCGAATCTCCAGATATAACAGTTGTTTCATCAACTTGGGGTTCAGTTGTAGAATCTGTGCGATCACTGCCAGCTTCATCTCCGAATTGGACTGTTGTTTCATCAGCGGAGTCAGCAGGGACACTAGTCGAATCTTCGGAGGTATTTGTCGAGTCGTCAATGTGAGCCCAAGTTGTAGAATCTACGAAATCACTGGTTACTTCATCCAAGGAATTTCCTGTGGTTTGATCAGTAGTATCAACAGTGGCAGTGGTCGAATCCGCAGATATAGTTGTTGTTTCGTCTAGTTGATCATCAGTTGTAGCATCTGTAGTATTAATGCCGGATTCATTCAAGGCACTGGTGGTTGTTTCATCAGCAGCGTCAGCAGTGGCAGTAGTCGAATCTTCAGATGTGTTTGTCGTGTCATCAACGTGGACCCAAGTTGTAGATTCTACGAAATCGCTTGTTGCTTCATCCAAGAAATTTACTGTTGTTTGGTCAGCAATATCAACAGGGGAAGCGGTCGAATCTGCAGACATATTTGTTGTTTCACGAATTTCAGCTTTAGTTGTAGAATCTGTGAGATCACTGCCAGATTCATCTGCGAATTGGACTGTTGTTACATCAGCGGGGTCAGCAGGAGCAGTTGTCGAATCTTCGGAGGTACTTGTCGAATCATCAACGTGGGTCCAAGTTGTAGAATCTACGAAATCGCTTGTTGATTCATCCAAGGAATTTACTGTTGTTTGATCAACAGTATCATCAGAGACGGCGGCCGAATCTGCAGATACAGTTGTTGTTTCATCTACTTGACCGTCAGTTGTAGCATCTATAGTATTAATGTCAGCTTCATTCATGGAACTGGTCGTGGTTTCATCAGTAATGTTAGCAGATACTGTAGTCGAATCTTCAGATGCATTTGTCGAGTCATCAACGTTGGCCCAAGTTGTAGAAAATACGAAATCGTTTGTTGTTTCATCGAAGGGACTTGTGGTTGTTTTGGTATCAACAGGGGCAGCGGTCGAATCTCCAGATATAACAGTCGTTTCATCAACTTCAGCTTCAGTTGTAGAATCTGTGCGATCACTGTCATCTTCATCTTCGGATTGGACTGTTGTTTCATCAGCAGAATCAACAGGGGCGGCTGTCGCATCTTCGGAGGTATTTGTCGAGTCGTCAACGTTAGCCTCAGTTGTGGAATCTACTAAATCGCTTGTTGTTTCATCCAAGGAATTTGCGGTTGTTTGGTCAACAGTATCAACAGGGAAAGCGGTCGAATCTCCAGACATAACAGTTGTTTCATCAGTTTCGGCTTCAGTTGTAGAATCTGTGCGATCACTGCTAGATTCATCTTCGGATTGGGCTGTTGTTTCATCAGCAGGATCAACAGGGGCGGCTGTCGCATCTTCGGAGGTATTTGTCGAGTCGGCAACGTTAGCCTGAGTGGTGGAATCTACTGAATCGATTGTTGTTTCATCGAAGGCATTTGTGGTTGTTTGGTCAACAGTATCAACAGAGGAAGCGGTCGAATCTCCGAACATAGCAGTTGTTTCATCAACTTCGGCTTCAGCTGTAGAATCTGTGCGATCACTGCCAGCTTCATCTTCGGATTGGACTGTTGTTTCATCAGCAGGATCAACAGGGGCGGCTGTCGAATTTGTATTTGCCGAGTCGTCAACGTTAGCTTGAGTTGTAGAATCTACTAAATCGCTTGTTGTTTCATCCAAGGAATTTGTGGTTGTTTGGTCAACAATATCAACAGGGGAAGCGGTTGAATCTCCAGACATAACAGTTGTTTCATCAACTTTGCCTTCAGTCGTAGAATCTGTGCGATCACCGCCAGTTTCGGCTTCGGATTGGACTGTTGTTTCATCAGCAGGATCAACAGGTGCAGCTGTCGCATCTTCGGAGGTATTTGTCGAGTCGTCAACTTGAGCTTGAGTTGTAGTATCTAAGAAATCGTTTGTTGATTCATTCAAGGAATTTACGGTTGTTTGGTCAACAGTATCAACAGGGGCAGCGGTCGAATCTCCAGACATAACAGTTGTTTCATCAACTTTGGCTTCAGTCGTAGAATCTGTGCGATCACTGCTAGCTTCAGCTTCGGATTGGACTGTTGTTTCATCAGCAGGATCAACAGGGGCGGCTGTCGAATCTGCGGAGGTATTCATAGAGTCATCAACGTGAGCCTGAGTTGTAGAATCTACAAAATCGCTTGTTGTTTTATCAAAGGAATTTACTGTTGTTTGGTCAGCAGTATTAACAGAGGCGGCGCTTAAAGTTGTTTGACTTGGGGTGTTAGAATCTTCAAAATTAATTTTATTGCCAGTGGTTGGTTCTGTAACTTCAAAGTCTATCATGTCTACAGTGAAAACTGGCGCTTGGTTCATTTTTTTGTCGGTTAAATTAACTGGTTTGCCATTTGCGCTGTCGCCTGTCTCCAAAGGCGTACTTGGATCAACTGGAAAGTGTACATCAATATCTTCTAGTACATTCAAAGGGCTCGATGTTGTTTTTAGTGTTAAAACAACCCCATTTGTTGAAGACAGATCCGTATTTTTAAGCGGCGTTTCAGTTGTACTTTTAAGGGGAACACATATTTCAGCACCATCGTTCACACAACGCGAATTCATCGGACATGTATATGAAAAGCCTGTAGCCACAATTTCACCTGTAGCCGTTCGAATACAATTTCTGTACATAAGCGGACCTACACATACTGCACTTTTCCCATTACAATCAATATCCAATTCTAAAGTTTGGGCGGCAGTTACTGGTGTTATGGTATCCACAAATTCTTGACTGTTTGCAAGGGCGGAAAGCTAAAATTATGACGAAAGGGAATGCAAATATAATTATTATGCTTTTTTTAACTATATTTTTCAAGCGTAATAAATTTATAATTGAATATATAAGATATGAAGAAATCTAATCCTTTACAATTTTTGAGAGCATAAATTTTGGTTAATTACAAACACTGACATATGAAGTTTTAGAGGTGTCGATTGATTTGATAGATGTCCATAATAAAAGCACTCCTGGCAACTTGGAAGTTATTTAGATACAACATATTTGCGGATGATAAGCAGTTTAATGTAAGCACACATGTATTCCATTTGGGTTGCAGATGAATTTGAAAATCGGATAAAATACTGAGAATCAATTAGTAGCAATTAAAAGCGATATTAGTTTATTATTAGATTTATTGAAAACAAATGTTATTAGCACAACAGAGATATGTTAGAAACACAAGATTATACACACAAGATATATCCAATTGTAATGAATCATTGGTTTAGTTTAGTCGTGGTGTGAAAAAAAAGAGAACACTTGGTTAAAACACGTTATTTTTCTGTTTATTTTTTACTTTTTATTATTTTTATTATTTTTATTTTTTTTATTTTTTTTTTAATTTTCAATATGTTTACATAAACTTATAAACTTTTTATTAGAAAATTAAGAACTTTAATTACCACCAGCAAAATAAAAGTACTAGACACTCTATCCGGAGTCATCCTGGTTCGTAAAACAATTCGTAACTGTTTGGGTTGAACAGATTCGCAAGGCTTTTATGCAAAACTCTTATCAGCATCTCTACCAAGCGGGTTCTTTACTTTCATTTCATTTTACAATCTATATAAAAGAATAAAATGATAATTGTGATTTCGGGGGGGAAATTGATAAGATTTTTATCTTGTTTGACTATTTTTGCTGAAAGTGTTTTTATTCAAATAATAATTTGAGATGAGAGTTAGAAACCACAGATAATAATGGATAATATATCATTTGTTGTACAAAATATTTTATAAAAGAAAATAGGTAGCAAAGATTACATACGTATCTAGAATTAAAATCAAACTGCATTTAATATATTATATTCTAATTTAGTTTACATACTTTTGTTTCTGCATATTCCGAAATTCGTTGTTGTAATGGCGGACATAATTTAATGAGCTTGAAATTTCAAAACAGATTTTTAAGTGAGTATTAAGTTTTTCATAAGAGGTGCCTACAGATTCGTTGTCTACTTTAAGTGAATACATGAAGTACATAGAATGTACATAAAGTATATAGAATTCGAACCCGTTTAAATTTCCCAAACCTTTTGTAATGTCATCTAATCGTTTACTTTGCAAAATTGTGCCCCGGCACGTAAGCGAGTTTTTCGCATTTCTCGGTCATTAATTAAGCAGGAAGAGCTATGCTCCGGTCTTTTTATGGCACTCATTGTCATTGTCGACCTCATTGTCTACATAATTGTCTACATAATTGTCTCATTGGCTACGTAAATTGGTAGCTAAAAAAAAATAAATAACTGAAATAGAAGTATACGTTATTCCGATTGCTACTCGTTAGAGTTGAATTAAAACTGTAACAGTATCAAATGATATAAAGAGCAGTGATATCTTTCGAAAATTTCTCTTTGATAATTTCGATGCAAATTCGGCAATTCACACTTTTTATTAGAAAGTACCTTCTGGTCAAACTTTTCAGGCTAACTAGCTATCATTACAAGTGAAGTTTTAAATAGAGAAGTCTAGCAGAGAAGGATTACTTAGTAATTCTTATTTTACACAATCGTCTGCCTCTTTAGTTAGGTATATCGTTAACGTTTGATACAGGTATTATAACACTGATATGTAACCTATAAACTTTTATAGAAATAATCAACTTTAATTAACTGAAAACGAAGGGTTTTTATTTCGAAAATATGGTTTAGATTTTGAGATTTCTTTTGTTACGAAATACGGATGTTTGGTGGTGGTTGGCATTAATTACAATCGGGACATATTCTGAGACATTCTGAAAAGTTTTTATCTTTCTTAGCTTTCAGCTTTTTTACCGGGTATGGCCGACTGTGTTTTGCCTCTACAGTTAAGAGCACGTTTTAAAGTTAACGAATTTAATCTAAATTAAATTAAATATTTATATTACAATTTAGCTCGTATGCTCAAATAAAAAAACATAATGTAACGTATAAAAGACGTCATTGGCGTGAATTCGTTGAACAGTAAGACAAATGTATTTTTTTTTTGTTCTTCTTAGATACAATTTATTTCACATGATACTTGCATTATTCAACTGGGATGGCAAATTTTCTTGTTAACAAAGTGGTCTCGATTAGTGCGTATCGGTTTTAAGTTCTCTATACAAGGGGATCTCATATCCCTTATTGTTTATTAATACTGACGTTTTTTCTTTCATCATAATTTTTAATGAAATGTAAATTAAACAGAGAGAGAGAGAGAGAGAGAATAGATTAGAAATTATGAGTATTCGAATGTCATTAATTTTGAACTTGAATGAAAATTTTATATGTTTAACCTACGAATACATAATTTTTTATGTACATGAAGCTTTAAGTCGTATAGATATTTTAAAGCTTTACAAGTACATCAGAAGTGCTTCATTATCTATTAGGTTTACAAAAAATAAAAAAAATAAAAAATAAATAAAAAATTAATGTTGATAACTTTATAATAAACAAATGTGTTTTTACACCCATCACCGAGGACTACAGATATATTCATTTTAGCATATCGCTAGCAACACCCAGAAAGAAAGTTTAGAGATCCCATGAAGTGTACATAATCTTGATGAGTATCAAATTTAGAGACGATTTAAGCATTTCCGTCTGTTCGTCTGTCCGTTTGTCCGTCTCTCCGTCTTTCCCTTTGTCTATCTGTCGATCTGTGTTAAGTTTGCGGTAAACATTCTTTTAACCGCAAAAATGAAAATATCGATTGAAAATTTCGCAAAAATCTTGAAATTGTTCTAATAACACGGCTACAGCATAGCATAAGCTAAGCACATCCCTGTTATCGAAAGCTAAAAAAAAAAAAAATGGGTTTTTTTTCTCCGTAATATACAATATAATAGAGTATTGAAATTTCAGTAAAATATATTTATTTCTGATCAATATTAAATTCGGAATTCACCTAAACGTGTCCAGCCGTCCGTCGGTCTATTCGTTTGCTTGTTTATCTATGTGCTTATCAGGTTGCCGATCGCAAAAATTAAAATGGATATGGATCTGGTAATTGATCTTGAAAAAAGTCTAAATCGTTCAAAAACAAATCTACATTCTACCATGAACTGACAACATCTCTGTTTATTCGAAGTGTTCTTCTTTGTTTGCAACAAAAATTTCCACGTAATTCCATAAAAATGGAATAATCTAACACCCCCCTATCCAATATTATAAAGTATTTAGCTTTTTCGAGGTTTTTTTTTTATTTTTTTTATTTTTTTTTTTTTATTATTTTTTTTTTTATTATTTTTTTTTTTTTGAAAATGAAGGCGATAGTTATAAAGGTATAAAGGATTCAGTGACATCCGAATATAATTCTTTTGCTTGTTTTTCGTATAAGTTTGTTGGACAATTTGACATTTGCAGTAATAACAATATTTACCTACGCTGACGTACGTAGATAATTTGAAAAGAAGAGAAACAAGAAGGTTGACAAAACTGTTTATCATTAATTTTAGTGAATCATCATCATTTGATCGCATACGAAACAAAAAAGAAAATGAAAAGGAAAAGGAGAAGAAGAAGAAGAAAAAAAAATCTCATTTCGAAATTCTAGAATACTTTTCAAGTTTCTCAAGTTACACTATAATTCAACCCTTTCGATTGGATCACCCGAATGTCTTAAGAACAACGGTTGATGCTGTCATGTCAACATATTTATGAACAGGAGATTTTCACAACTGGGTATTGTTTTATATGCTGGTTATTACTCTTGACTGTGTATTGGCTATTTGCTTATGGTTTTTCTTTACAATTTTCATGTGTTTTATGGCGTACTTTATTTCAAGCACTCCCTTTAGATTGCAATCAAATATAAAACAAGAAGAGCAACAATGGCTAGCTACGCTACCCGCTGCTTGTCTTCCTTGCAAAGGAAAACTGAGAAGTGCAAATAGTATTAAAAAAAAAAAAAAGAAAGTAGAATATTTTTGTAAGCACGATACACTGTCTTAACCGCCAGTCAGGCTCGTAATATGGCATATTGTCGCACCCTTGTTTAATAACACAATTTCTTCTTCTACTTCATTTGTTTCTCTTTTGCTTCTTTTTTTTTTTTCTTTGTCGTGCACGTTTTATTTTCTCATCTTCCTAACGGACCATAACAGTCAATGAATGGTCTTTGGTTTTTATGTTATGACAGTTTCAAGATAAACTCCTTTTTGTTTTATTTTTTTTTTTTTACTTTTCATTTTTTAGTTCCTCGAGATCTATGGTAAGCGCGGTCATTTGGGGGAAGGGTTGAATAAGATAACGCTTCAAAGTGTAAGAATTCGTTAAGGCAGCCCGTGTCATAAAAAATATCAAAGTTGCTCAAAAAAAAAAAAAACAAAAAACAAGAAAGAATTGTTTTGTTTTTCCGGTACATTACATAAAAAACACGTAAAGAGCAAAAGGATAACAAGCTGTAAAGGACAAGTGTATAATATCTCTTTTGGCTTTAACCGAATCATTTTATATCGGTCACTTGTTTCTTTCCCTCTACCTTTACAAGAAATTTATTTTTATTATCTATAAGAGATATATCATCTTTTTCTTGTTCTTCTTCTTGTTCTTGTTCTTGTTCTTAATCTAAGCATATTTGAATTTCAAACTGTAATTCAAACCACGACTTTCGCCTAATTTTAAAATGTCATCATCACAAAGGAAACGACGAAATGAATATACCCATCACCTACTTCTGAGATAGGATAGGATAGGATAGGATAGGATAGGATAGGTGGTGATGATGGTGGTGGTGGTGGTGTTGCATCAAAATAAGCTAAGATAAGAGTGGTTGATAGATTAATATAGAAATAATTTTTATTTTTTTTTTTTTTTTTTTTGCGTTGCTTTTGTAAATACTTGCTCATATCATCATACGAGTGCGGAGAAAATCTTTTGCTAAAGGCTGAAAACTGCCAACAAATTGTTCAAGTTTAATTTTGTTGTATAAATATTTGATATATTTAAGTATAACACGTGTTCCAGCTTATATGACAGTCTTACATCAGTTTAATCCTGGTGAGAACACAAAGAGCAAATATACGTTCGTTCGTTCGTACGTTCGTGTATTCAAGCAAATCTGGATATAATGAAAATTTCGTATTTGTTGCCATGCATTCCATATACATTGATTGCAGTCGTAAACCTAAGGGAAATATATGTCAGTTGTTATTTAATGTCAGTCACACACAATGTGAGTGCAATCCGATTTCGTTGCTGTGTTGTCGAAAAAGTCTCCGTTATCATTAATTGAAGAACAAAATTTTTCAGGGCAATGAAAGATAACAAGTGAAGCATTTATACATAACGGCTTCGATGAGTCTTACAAAGGCATGACTTATTTCACTACTATTATGAAACGGAAATATTGTGATCTTAAATAGGTTGCCTCTTAACATTTTTTCTTTTATATTTCAATATATAAGCCGATCATTAATTGATAATTAATTTTATATTCATTTAACTGGGGGAAGTTTGTCAATAATGATGCACTTCGAATATACGATTTAATATATGACTGAAAAATTCGAAAAATTTGGATTCAATAAATATCCATATTCTATACATTCTTCTTATGATTATTTATAGACAAAAGAATTTAAATGCGCCAAGAGATCAGGAGATGCTCGATTTACATCTAATGAAGGGGATTAAATCTTGTTTTTATCATGGTGTACATGGTGCATGTCATTGAAAATTGAAAATTTTGAATCAAGAAAAATACGATTTTTAAATCTTTACCCGAAAGAGAAGCCCCGATTCGCAATATTTCATTGAAAAACGAATCACCTTTAGTAAGAGTACTTAGTTAGTTAGTTTAATTATTACGGGGCGTTTTGAATGAAAATTGATAGTTAACAGCATTCAGTGACACACTACCACGGTACTAGTATTTAATACTACCTGAATCCTTCCAGTTATCTACTAACTGCCGGAACAAATAAAAGAAAACTGCCGATAAAAACAATCACAAAAAATAGGTAAATAAAAAGTAATTTAACGAATGATTAACAAATTATATATTCGTCAAAAGCGAATAGTTTAACTTCTAGTTAAAATTGTTAGTAAAAAAACCTTTCATTTGCAAACTATCAGTTAAAAAATAAATGTTAATTTATCTAATGATTAACAAATTACATATTTATCAAAAGGGAATAGTTTAACTTCTAGTTAAAATTGTTAGTTAAAAAATAGGTTTGTTTGCAAACTATCAGTTATAAATTAAAAAGTAATTTAACTAACGATTAACAAATTACATATTTATCAAAAGGGAATAGTTTAACTTCTAGTTAAAATTGTTAGTTAAAAAAATCTGTTTGTTTACAAACTACCAGTTAAAAGATAAAAAGTTAATTTAACTAACGATTAACAAATTACATATTTGTCAAAAATAAATAGTTTAACTTCTAGTTAAAAATGTTAGTTAAAAAATAGGCTTGTTTGCAAACTATCAGTTAAAAAATAAAAAGTAATTTAACTAATGATTAACAAATTACATATTTGTCAAAATTAAATAGTTTAACTTCTAGTTAAAATTGTTAGTAAAAAAACCTTTCGTTTGCAAACTATCAGTTAAAAAATAAAAAGTAATTTAACTAACGATTAACAAATAACATATTTGTCAAAAATAAATAGTTTAACTTCTAGTTAAAAATGTTAGTTAAAAAGTAGGTTTGTTTGCAAACTATCAGTTAAAAAATAAAAAGTAATTTAACTAACGATTAACAAATTACATATTTATCAAAATTAAATAGTTTAACTTCTAGTTAAAATTGTTAGTACAAAAACCTCTTTGTTTGCAAACTATCAGTTAAAAAGTGAAAAATAATGTAATAAATAGTTTAACTTCTAGTTAAAATTGTTAGTAAAGAATCTGGTTGTTTGCGAAAGAGATCCGCACTAAAACAAGGACTAATTAATGAAGTAATTAAGAACATAAAAATCTAAATACGAAAGTAAGTTAATGTGAGACATGTTAAGTATTAGAAGGATCAAGAACTCGACCTAGATTATTAATTAGATTAAATATAAACAAAATCTCTTATAAGAGAGACGGAATCTGGCAGAGATTAAGTACAAAAAAGATCAAATAGATCAAATGTATTAAAAAGATTACGAGAAGAGAGTACTTGTTAAGAAGATGAAATAAAACATGAACCGGATATGACTAAGATCAAGTGTACTATACAGATAGATGAGATAAGAAAAAAGAAGAGATAAAGAAAAAAAATAAATAAATAAAATAAAATTCGATCTAACTTTCATTTAGTAAATACACATTCGTAGTGAAGACACTCGCCTACATTGCTTTTGCAAAACTCTTTAGCATAAAGACAAACTTTTAGTTGCATTCTATCATTATCATTTCCTTTTCTTTTTCTCATCTTGACAAAACTTGATAAACTAATGGCGACGTCAAGAGAGAACTCACGTAAGAAATGATTTTTATTTCGATATATTAAGGAAGTCTGGACTCTGATAGCTGTTTAACTTCAATGGAAATAAATTACGATTTTACAGAATTTTATTTCTTTCTATATTTCTGTTTTTTAATAACTATAAATATAAAATATATTTTCATTTTCATTTTTTTTTATCTATGAATGAAGACTATAGGCATGAATGAATTTTAATTTTAAAGTTTTTAAAATCATATGTATATTCTTCTAAGTCCAAAGCAAATAATATACGTAGTGGCGGCGTACAAATCTACTGCCTATAAATGTTAAGCGTTTCTTTTTTGTTGTTTATTTATTTATTTTTTTTATTTTTTTTAAATTTTTTTCTATTATGGATAAGATTAGAAGTGTTAAGATGTTAGTAAAATTTTTTTTTTAAATCTTTTGTTTATAAGTAAAGAGATTTTAAGTTTGAAATCTTGTTTTCTTTTTTAGAAATAAAAGTTTATTCTATAATATGTATGTATTATCAATGAATAGATTTGTGTTTTTTTTTTGTTTTTTTTTTAACAAATTATTAAATTATTAATGTTTCCTAACACGAGATTGATTGCATTCTTACATGTATAAGACAGCCAGACAGACAGACAAGAAGGCAAATTGATAGACAAACAATAAACTGACAATTATAAATTATAAAAATGCAAAGATGTACAGTGATGGACGTGAGCAACAACATATTCAATTCAAAGAGATTTATACGTCTACACTCACGTATCCGATCGTACTATCGAAATTATAAACTCAGAATATATTTTCAAATTTTTTCTTTGATAGTTAGTCCATCTGCGAAGGTTTTATACTAAAATCTACATCGTCTCTTTCTGTTGTATAAATATATACATATATATATATATATATATATATATATATATATACATATACATATATATATACATATATACATATTTGAAAGTTCTCTGGTGTTTTTGACATAAAAGCCAATCAAATCAAATACGGCTTCATATGCTGTATAAAAAAAAAAGTACGAAAACCAACATTTAAAACAAAAAAAAAAAAAATTATTCGAAAAAATTGCCCTCAGAATCATGAAAAACATGAGAGTTTTAATTGAACGCAATACGAAAACTTGTTTCATACTCAGTATGTATGTCGTATGAATTCATTGTTGTAAATACACTAAAGAACACTTGCGTTTAATTGATTCGAATTCTCTGAAGACTCAATCAACAGGGAAACTAACCAAAAAAGGAAAAAAAAGAAGAAACATATACATACATACATACATACATTTATATATATATATATATTAATGTGTGTGTATGTGTGTGTAAAAAAAGAAAAATAAAAACTGAAAAGTAGAGGTAGCAAGTGAGAAAACCACATTCATACGAAACTAGAATATTTAGCACTTAGATCTCTCGAAAATTAAATTAAATTCTAGAGTATTGACTGTTTTTATATAATAAATACTAAAGAATAATTTTTTTTCGTTTGTATAACTTTTTTTATAAATTATCTAAATATTTATCTAAAATATATTGAATTAATAATATAATAATTGACCTAAGGAATGGGGAATAGAAAGGAATGTCGGTGTTTCATTTCAATTGCAACTAATTAATATTTCGTGCTAATCATCCATGCCTATCATCCGTCCATCCATCCATCCATATATCATCTATCTAGGGTCTTCCTTGCCTGTGTAGTGTTGTAATTGGAGCATAAGCAACTTATAGTTCTAGATAAGTAACAGTGTGTGTACTATAAAAACATAGTCGAATAAATAGTAAATTTCGATTTCTTTAGATTTCTCTATTTTTCTTTTACCTTAAAAAATAATTTTCCATATTTGTTTTGTGTGACATACATATTTAAATAAAAGCTAAAAATGCAAACACAATTTCTCTGTACAGTCGATAGGTAATTACGAGAAAGCAACAACACAACAACACAACAACACTTAAACATCTTTAAATAGTTTTGCAAAAAAAAAAGTTTACTGAGCGTGTTGCTTGGCCCTAAATTAACAGCCTTTGCATTTTCCGGTGTTTGTCCATTTTGAAAATTTAGTGCCACTTCAGTGATATTTTTACTGGGCGTGATGGAGAGGTTGTTGTTAAAAAGTGCTCCTAATAGATACAGCATAACATAGCATAACACTTTAAAACACATCTACTACTATTACTGCTATTACGGCTAATACTACTACTACTACTACTAGTGCTGTTACTACTACTACTACTACTACAACTACTACTACTACTACTACAACTACTACTACTACTACTACTACAACTACTACTACTACTACTACAACTACTACTACTACTACTACTACTAGTACTGTTACTACTACAGCAACATTTGTAAATGTTTACGTCGATCTATAAATTGTGCACAAGACTGAAATATTTCATTAGTAATGTGTTTTAGGGAACTTGCCATGAATTTCAGTTTCTTTCATTGCATGTGAGTGTGTGTGTGTGTGTGTGTGTATTTGTTGGTTTGTTTGTCCTCTGTCTTTTCCTTCTAATATTTTTTCATCTCTATCTCTGATGTCCCACTCTGAACTATAATATAGTTTTCCTTTTTCTATTCTGTTTTTTTTTTGTTTGAATAGAAAGACAAAAACTAACTAGAAAAGCCTGCCTTAGACAGTGTAGTGTAAATGTGTTCAACTATCGGATTCAAAGTTTCCGCTGTTATACTTATTTTTCGTTTAGTATAGTCTTTGAGTGCATTAAAATTGTATTGTGCTTCATTACTGTTGTAACTGCTTACTACTACTAAGTCTGATATATGTTAAGTTTTTCATATCATTTTGTAACGTCTAAGAACCTCAAATAAATATTCAAACTATTGGAAAACAATTTAAAAATATATTTTATATATATTTCTAGATCTGAAAGTGGGAAGCGCCATAAATAATGATAAACGGATAATGCTTTCAGTTTATTTAGTTAAAATTATATAATTATTGCTGTCTAGCTTACATTATATCCTTAATTAAGATATTTTATATCGGAAGCATAAATAAGTTTTTGCCGGTCTCTTAGTAAAATGGAACGATTATTTTAAAAAATAAAAATACAACACGAGATATTTTATTCCATACTCTTTCCATCTTATAGGCACATTATGTGGAAAGGCCAAGGGATCTTTTAAGCCTATTTTCAAAAGGGGACTCATTCTTTTGGTATCATCATCACAATGACGCTCTTATTTGAATACAGAGCAATGATTGAAACCAGTACTGTAAAATCACAATATCATGACTTTTCACGTACTTCACTGGTACGTTGTTGTTCACGGTCTAGCCGTAAAATCGTTCATGTACCGTTCCTGTACCGTGCTGTTTAGATATTTTAACAGATCCATTGTTGATTATTAGTTACGATTGAGTAACACTTTTATAAAAAAATACAAAAAAAAAAAAAAAAAGGAAAAATGAATGAAATTGAAGTTTTCTCTCATCTTAATCAATAAATTATTTGGGAGGATTTGTGAGACATTTCTTCCACTAATATATATATATATAAACATCTCCTATCCTGCGGGCAAGCCAACAACCTTCAAGCGACTAAAGTGAATTCTGTCATTAAATCTTTCATCAAATCGTGAGTCTTCTTCTACCGATTGCTAAATACCATAAATATGTTCTTTAATGGTCTATATGTGTCTATCCGCTAGTATAAAATATCTAGTTCCCTAATCTAAGAAGTAAAGTCCTGTTTTTCTTCCTATTGAGGTAAGTAAGTCTTAAACCTAGAAGTCCTCTAATTTAAACTAAACGATATAAAAATCAGTCTCCTGCAACTTGCAGTGATTTGCAATGAATTTTAATGCGTTGCAGTAAATAACAGTGAATTGCAGTATAGTGCAGAGAATTGCAGTAAATTGCAGTGACTCGCAGTGACTTGCATCACTAAAGTCATAACTGTAAAATAAAATTTTTTTTGGTTTTGTAATGCTTAAATTATCTTTTGCTTTACAGTATTTTGCAGCAGACATTCCCTCTCTTACGAAAATTATTAGAATCAAAAAAAAAATTCCAATAAAGTGAAAAAATTTCAAGAAAATTTTTAATTATGTTTTTCCTTTTTTTTTTTTTTTTATGCTATAAGGTATTCAAATATAGACTTTGCTCGATTGTACTATTACGCGCTGATTGTTTTACGTCAATTAATTTAAGAAGCGTAACTTAAAGTCTTATAAGAGCAAAACAAAAAAAAAAAACTTATAGCTGAAAAGGAAAAGAGAATGCTGAGCAGTAATAATAAATAATCGATTTATGGTGATGGATAGGCTGCCATTAAGATTTATTGGGTTTAGATGATACACCCAAGCAGAAATATTAGTTCGAAAAATGAATAAAATTTGCGCACGTAAGAGAGAGAGAGAGAGAGAGAGAGAGAAACAGGCGAAAGTGCTGTGAGAAAACTAAGGTAAAGGAAAATCTTAACTTATATTCTTTGTGTGACTGTTTGTTGGCACTTAAACGAGGGGCAAAAAAAAAAAAAAAAAAAAAATTAAACACATTTACACTATTGTATACAACATTGTTCCAATGTTAGCAGCCGGCATTTGCGACAAAACAGCAAATGCAGCAATTAATTTCCCATTAGTTGGAGGACAACAAACCGTAAGGCGTGGAAATCTCCCTATATATATATATATATATATATATATATATATACATATATATATTTTAGAGAGAATATGTGGTTGTATTCGTGTGCGTGTCTGTATATATGTCTGTTTGTTTGAGTGCGGTTACCAGCTACAACAACAAGAATCTATCATACGTTTTAATACTAAACAGAAAAGTGTAGTTAACTAAGGATGGCGGGAAAGATAGCGGTAGAGATAGCGGTAGAGATGACGGGATGACGGGATAGATGCATGTAAACGCAGCAATTCAAATATCTTAAAGTGAGTGGATTTGCGTTGTTGTTGACTGTTGTTTGGTTGTTTGTAATGTTAACTATTAGTTTCTATGAAAATGCAACCTCAATCTTCCACGTAAGGATCTGTGTGGGAGAGAGAGATAGAGAGAGAGAGAGAGAGAGAGAGAGTGAGTGGGGGAGGTGAGGGAAAAATAGCAAATCCGCTATTTAGAATACTAAACACAGTCTAAGTTAAGTGTATCAGCAAATATTGCAGGAAGGAATACTCGGTATCAACGCTGTTCTTGTTTTGTTGCTATGTCATGGTAGACACACTTATTACTCGATTTAAATCCAGTTATATTGATGAGAATGAATGATGTTGCCGCGCTACTGTCGCTGTTACTGTTTTGTTTGCTTTCTTTTGTATTCTTCCTCATTTCTTTTTTTTTTTTTCTTTCTTGTTGTTCATTTTTAGGATCCATTTCGTTTAAAGACTCCTACTGATTTGTTGTTCGTGTTGTTGTTGTTATTTTTGTCGTATATCCTGTTGACAGTGGTTTCTGTCTAGCATAGCAAGAGGGCAAAGAACTTCAAAAAAGAAAAAGAAGAAGCAAAAAAAAAAAAAAACAAAAAACTGTTAAAAAATGAAGGAAGAACCTACAGTTTTAGAGTTTTTTTTGTCGTTTTTGTCGTTCCTTTGGGTGGCAATGGTTAAAGTGGAAGCGAATTTTGTTGTTGTCTGTCGTTGGTGGATATTGAGAGAATTTTCATTGTAATCTGTTGTAGTTTAAGGAGATGTCTGTACATCAATGTCACACAACGCTGTCAGGCCTTAAATCCACAACATCCCTGGCAACCAACCGTAACTAAGTACACGGAAATGTTGATGGCGTTGCAACAGCAAAATGAATGAAGCATACATGTGCCATTTTTTTTTTTTTTTGTTTTTTGCTTTTGCTTTTGCTGTTCTTTTTTTTTTTCTTTTCTTTTTCTTTTTCCTATTGTTATTTACTCCAGCAACAGCAATAAGAAAAACGGCACTGTCAACATGTTTGTGTTTTGTTATTTTGTTGTGTGCTACCATTTGCCAAATTAAGATACAAGTTTCGTATAGTACTGCTTTATAGGTTTAATGTATGGTTGTTAGCGTTAATGTCATTATTGTTGTTGTTGTTGTTGGTGTTGTTATTGTTACTGTTACTGTTACTGTTTGCGTATAATTTCCTTCAACCTTTTCTGATGGGGATTGCTTGCTATATGGCTAACGGAAATCGAATTGTCAGTTAAGGTATTTTTATTATGAGAGTATTTCACAAAAGATAGATATGATAGCAAAGAGAAAGAGAAAGAAAGAGAGAAAAAGATGAAGAGAGAGAGAGAGAGAGAGAGAGAGAGAGAGAGAGTGTGTATGTATGTAGAGGGCAAAAGGATTTAATCAAACAAATGCTTAATATCTTTAAAAACTTCTTATTTAATTTTCAAATTTCAAGTTAATCATAAAAAATATATTTTTTGGAATATTTTGCAGTTAAATCGCAGTTTTAGTTTTACGTTGTGAGTGCCATGTTTTCGGCAGATTTTTATTAAATTGTTTTTCAGATTTTTTTTTTGTTTTTTTTGTCGTTATTTTGCTGTTGATAATAGTACGCTGTGGTTGATTTACTTTGTGTATGTGTGTGTGTGCTTTCGTGCTATCACAAGTTATTTAATTGTTTCCTGCAGTCGAAGGTAGAAACAACAAAAATATACAGCCGCGCAAAGAAGTTAAATGAACAACAAGCAGCTCACATGGGTATTTTTTAAAATTTATTCTCTATCATTTGCTTTCTTCTTGTACTTCTCGCTTCTACCTTGCCCGTCCATCTAGTATGCTCTACGTTAAGTTGCGCTATCTGTTGTTACCTTTATCTTGGGTTTATTTTTTTTTTTTTTTTAATGAAATTATTTGATTTTTCTCAGTTTATATTATTGTTGTTGTTGTTGTTGTTGGTACTATAGTTGTTTTTATTCTATTTTACTGATACACACACACACACACACACAACATCATACTAGCCTCAGGGGAAACATGTACTTTCCATACTTTTTAATTTAAAGGAAAATCTTTATAAAATTGTATGTAAGAGTGTAGTGAGTTGTGAGAGATGGTCGTAATAGTTACAAAAACCCACGGATAACACCGTTATTCACCTTTTATATATAAATAAATAATAAATATGAAAAATACCAAAACACATTCACAGGCAATCATGTATGCATACCACCATACCACCACCATACATCGCTAGTACCGTTAGTATGTTGGAATTTACTGATATATTTCAAAAATATTTTTTTTTCTTTACAGCGGCGTAACCTACTTTGGTAAAATGAAAAAAAAAAAACAAAAAAAGAAAAGGAAAGAATCGTATTAAAAATTCAAAAACGAATATAATATGAAAACTTATCGTTCTCACAACTTAAGGCACTTGGTTTCCAAAAAGGGCTGCCAGTAATCCATTTTAAAAATACATCATAAAAATTCAAAAAAAAAAAAAAAAAAAAAAAACCGAAACCGGTTCTTTTAAACGATATACAGCTTATTGATAAAGCTTAAAATACTTGAGATATCAATGTACTTCGCTTTCACTTGTGACTGCCTCACAAATTGTGTCCCAATATTCTCGCGTACAATTACAAAAAAACGGTCGCTCCACTCTCTCTTTACTAGGTTTAAGTATTCGTTACAGTTTCAATAGAGGACTACTACAAAGAGGCATAACATAGACGTAGAGGTAAATAAGTGAACTCAGTACACACACACACACACACACACACACACATCAATATTTATAAATATAGATCAGAGATTCTTTGTACTTTTTTGTCGTAATAAATTCCATTAGATTGTCGGTCCACTACATTATGTTCATACGCTTATTCGTCCTTAAGTATTTCCACGTCCTTCGTTTAACCATTACTTCCTTCGTTCGTCAGGTACAACATCGAAACGTATTCGTGCACTTAACCATTCGTCTATCTATCAAAATGTTCATCATTTAATCTTAAAATCCAGAAACTCAATATTTTTAAAAAAGTCTAGTAAGAGAATATTGATCAAGAGAAGGGATCCACTTAATCTACTAATTTAAAATAATAATCAAAAAAAAAACTTGGATTGGGCATACATATGATGTAATAAGAGTAGGTATATATGATATATACATGATATATATATGATATGTATATGATATGTATATGATATGTATATGATATACATATGATACATATATGATATATATATGATATATGTAAGAATATATATATATGATATATATACGATGTGGATATGATATAAATATATGATATATGATGATGTATATGATATATATATGATACATATATGATATGTATATGATATGTATATGATATACATATGATACATATATGATATATATATGATACATGTAAGAATATATATATATGATATACATCATATACATCATCATAAATATATGATATATGTAAAAATATATATATATGATAAGTGTATGATAAAAATATATTAGTCTCCGATATGACAAGAGTAGTTAAGTGTTCTAACAAAATAACTTATCGTAATCAAAATTTTTGGCAATTTTCAAGAAAAAAGTATCAAATCAACGCAACCTAACATTTAACGAGCCTAATAGTACATTTCAAGCAACAAAAGAAAAAGAAAAAAGGAAGCTTGCGAAATAAGAATTTTCAATATGATATTACTATGATGGGTGTTAACAATTCTGAGAAAGGCCGCCTTGTAATTATTTCTATATTTCTCTCTTATAGTAACCGAATAGCGCTATGAAAGCGAAATATTTGTGGATGTATGTATGGGCGTGTGTGTGTGTGTATGTGTGTGTAAACTAGAAATAGTGGAAAGGAAACATAAGGATTATTTCAAAACTTGCAAAATATTTTTCATATAGATTCTGTTCATAGGAGCGAATCATATTCGTTTATACTTCTTGTGGGCCTGTATACGCAATAAGTTGTAGTTTGGTTTTATATCAACATTTTTAATTGTGAAGCAAGCATTTATAAAATGTTGTTAACAAATAACTTAAATTTTTTTTTATCAAAAACCTAGGAATTCTGCGCTTACTAGCAGTTATGTTCATTACATTAGGGGAGAATTACGAATTTTATGAAAAATTTATAAATTAACGTTGAAATTAACAAGAAAAAAAAAGGCAGAAAACTACTTATAGTGAACATAGGGCTACATTCAGTTTCTGTGAATTTCTCTATTAGCGGTCGACCTAAGCAGTAAGTTATAGTAAACGCAGATCGATTTGTCAAAATGTCTAAAGCATAAGAACAATTCTTACAGATGAGAGCGCTTCGAAAATTCACCTAAAAGCATACGGATCGTAGATCGTATTTTATCGTATTTTAGAATTTGTAATTCCGAATAAATAACGTTCGAACATATGTAGATAATTAATTGGGTGGCACTCCACTGACGATATATGCAACAAGCTTCCGCATTTCAGTTCGTTTCGGTACCACAGACTTATGATTTAAGGAAGCATTCATCCACAAAGACAGACCTATTCACTTATTGTTTGTTAAACTATTCGTTCTTCCCGTTTTTGAAGGGTTTCATAATATCGTAAAAATCTTATAGGGTTTCTGAAGCTTTTGTTTTAATATTACAAACGTTTTCACGGAAAATCAAATTTCAATACGCTGTTCCTTGTTCCTTTTTTATAGATAGTTACCTCAAAAAATGTGGAAATTTTTGTAGACCTATCTGGTACGGTCTATGTGTAGTAAGTAAAACACACAAATTTTTTTTTCTCCTACTAAAAGGTGCTCTCAGTTTACTTTGTACTATCGATATGCCCTTTGACCAATTTGATCCGATTTTCAATAACAACCTGCTTGCAAGAACTTTCAATATTTCTGTCAATTTAAAACTTCAGTTTTGCGGCCAAGGGAATGTTTGCACAGGACATTACACAAGTGGGCAAAGGGACATGCTTTAGTCGATTTTAAATTTGATGCTGATCAGGAATGCACATATATATATATTTGGTGAAGCTTCCTTCTGAGTGTTCCAAACATATTAATAAATTTAATTTTTAGTGATGAGTATAAAAACGAATTCTGTTTCATACATTTCCTCCTTAATCTATATTGTATTATAGTTGGATCCACATGATCTAAAATTGTATTACACAACAGTCATTACTAAATATTGAGTTCAGCTATAAAATGTTGCAAGTCTTGAAAAAGGAAAGTTTCTAGTCTAATCCTTATCTACGTAGCTTTTTCTTTTGTCCTTTTTTTTTTCTCTATGTCATAGACGTTCGTTATTAATTCTGAAAAAATGTTACGTAAAATTTGAAAAAAAAAAAATACTTAAAGTAAAGAACAACCTGTAGAATGTTTATTATTCCAAATAAGAGTTCGGTATAAATAAAAAAAAACAAAAAAAAAAAAGTAAAGAAAAAAAAAAGAACTGTATGCAATACATTAAAACATTCGTGTTGTTGCGTTGTTAAAATACTTTTTCTCTCCATCAGTAGGTATACATGGAATATGTGTATGGGTAAGTGTGTGTGTGTGTGTGTGGGTGCGGGTGTGTGGGTGTGTACATATGCGTTTATTTATTGAGCGCGTTTGTATATTTGTAAAAACAATATCCGGTTTCCGTAAAAATATTTACTACGAAGTACTCATAGAACAGAAATAGGAGTGGTGCTAAGCCCCACATATGACAAATCGGGATAAAGTTATAACGATAACAAAGGAAAGGTTTTGCTGATCCTTTTTCTTTTTTTTTTTTTTTTTTACTTGTTTGTGGTAACTATAGTAATCGTTAGGAACAATAGTAATCGTTAGTGCTGCATATCGATGTATGTAGAAAGAAAAATCCTGTTTAATAAGTGCTTGACTAACTCAAGTAATGTTAGGTAAAGCTTTTTTTTTTTTTTCTATTCTTTTCTTTTTCTCCAAATTAACAAACAGCCTTATACATTTGCTAATCGAAAGCTTTAAAGTTTGTTAAGACTTCCGGTAAATTCAAGAGCAGAATTGATGGAAATCTAAGTAAAAGATTGAGAAACAATTTATTTTAAATTAATTTCTCGCATTCGATGCAAGTTATTTTTATATTTTAATTAATCTTTTTTTTAATTGAACATGAATACTTAGTTAGTATGAATACTAGTACCATTTTGTGAAATGAGGATACAATTTAGCATAACATCACAAAATTATCTCTTTATTGTTCTTTCTCAAATCTACGTTGAAAGTAATCAACTGGGATTAAAGAGATTACACGTATGCAGCCGATTAATTCTATTCTAAGCAAGAAGAAGAAGACATATGTCGCGGGCAAAGTAAAATGGGGCATGACATTGTTTATATTTAAAATTGAAGGTTAACCGTAGCGCGAGACTATCTTTTTAAACTTGAAGAACTGAAACGTAAGACGGAGAGATTAGAAATTTCTCGATGCGAGGATCAATAGCAGTAATTCTATATTTCAAAGACTGACACTGACTTATGTCATCCTTAACTGTGTTGTCATTCTTTATATGTAAATGAAATTTTTTTACCTTTTTTGCTTCTTGATCCGACTCTATTTTTCCGGTAACTTTCCGTTTTCAAACGACAGCGAAATTGAATCGCAGACTCGAAACTTAGCTTCTTAATTAGCCCCTTAATTGGAAATAATTGGACACAATTAAAATGGCATTCAAAAGTGAGTGTGCTTTTTATATGTTGAAATAAGAAGAAGAAGAAGATGAAATCATACGTCTTGACATGTTAAAGATACATTGGATCAGTCAGCAGTATTAAACAATTAATTTATTCGAGAAAAGCTATCTATTTGATTGACTCCTCGACACAGATATACAATTTGTTCTTATGAAGTTGTAGATATAGGAATTTTTTTTTATTTTGTTTTCCTTACGACTCAGATATTCTTTCTTTCTTTCTTTCAGTGCGAAGAAGTAAATTTTTCTTAAGGAAAAGTAAATATTTTTGGAAAATT
Organism: Glossina brevipalpis; assembly: GCA_000671755.1. NCBI lineage: Eukaryota > Metazoa > Arthropoda > Insecta > Diptera > Glossinidae > Glossina > Glossina brevipalpis. The sequence continues at coordinate 1,197,007 of KK351064.1, read as the reverse complement.
TCTATCTTTAATTTATGTTATAAAAAAAAAGAAAAAAAAAATCGAAACCAACCATCTTACCATCCTCATTCACTTCTAATTGAAGGGTACTATGGTGCATAGAATCTATTGTCAAGTAATTATATTTTGTTAACATTTTTGTTTCTTTTTTTGTTTACCGTGTCCCTGTACTTATGGAAAAATTCCGAAAAATACTATGACTTTTCCACACTTATAGCATTTTACGATAAGAAAAAGTTCTACGTAACAATCTTTGCAAAAAAAAAAAAAAATTGGCGAAATTCCGTCTCGTATATTTTTTCCTGCTAGCAAATCTCATATTTCGTAAGTCTTTTTTTTTTTTTTTTCTTTTTTTTTCTTATGTTTTTAAATCATTATTAAGAGATTTTTCTGGCATGATGGTTTATTCTATATATTATGATGTATACGTTGTGTGTGTTGCAAATATGACGATAATATATACTTATGTGTTGTTTTGTTTGATTTTACAACTACGAGAAATATCAAAAAAAAAAAAAAATAAAAATTTAACATAAACAATATGATGATGGAAACAGAAAAAAAAAAAAAGAAATCTTCTCCTCTGTCGTTACATTTTGTATTGTGTTTTTTTTTTCTTGTGTTTCATTTCGAAAAAGAATAAAATTTTACCTTAAGGCTAAACTGAAATTAGTTGTTTATTTTTTTTTTTTTTTTTTTTGAAATCATTGATGAAAGTTTTTAGCTATGAGTGCTTGTGTAACAATGACAAGTGAAGGAATGAATATTCGCAGTGAAAGAAAAAATGATTTTGCAATGGATTTTAGAGTCATTTCATAGAAGGTAGGGATTGTTGAAATCGTTTTAACGGGGTAGCAGCGTTGGTTTGTTGAAGAGTGTGTAAGGCAAACGAGTTCTGGTTCATTGACTACTGAAGACGCGAAGCAACAAAAGCTGGATACCCTTAGCAACACATGAACATAAACAAAAAAAAAAAAAACTCTTCTCTTAAGTTAAGGATAGATAGCTTTATATTTTTTTCTTTTCTCCGATATGATGCTAAAGTACTTAATTTTTAACTTTTTCATTTTTTATTTATTTATTGATTTCGTTTTTCTTTCTCTCTCCGTACTTGCGTTCAATAAGATTCTTTCGTTAATTGATTAAAAATATGAAATTTATTAACACTATTTGTTTGAGTGAATCTTGAATAAAAAATATCTGGTTATCTGAGTATCTGGCTATCTGGCTATCTACTAATAAATACCAAATTTCGGAGAAATTTTTTATTTAATTTTTGTACTATTTTGTACTTTGTGCATATCAGGAAATCCAATCTCTTTATATATCCCATCTCTATGTATCCCATCATATTCATGAAATGATTCAAGTTATTAAGGAAAATTTTATGAAAAACTTTCTTTTGTTTTTATTTTATTCATTCCAACTATTGGCAAGATTTTTATAAGGAAAATAAATACTTAAGAGAGGACGTATGTGTTCTTAAATTCTCAATTTTCTATTTTACTTTTGGGGAAATTAGCACGATACTTAGAAGAAATTTCTAAAAGAGAACGAATATAAATATAATTTTCTTGAAAGGTTTTTAGAAATTTCTTTTAAAATATTCTTGACATTTACAGTTACAAAATGTTTGATAAAATTAATATATTCATTTCTTGATGAACACATTTTGTAAATAATAATTAAATATTATTTTGATGGTTTTTAATAATTGTGTGCCTTAAGACCATTACTGGTATCATAACGTTTCGCGAATGTTGTGCAATAATGTATACTACGAGATATATAAAAAAAACAACAAAATTGTTCTAACAACACAAGGAGAGACAAAAGATCCATGATGTGCTTAATAGGTTGATGAATGTTGGCTGACTGACTATTGCTTAATCGAAATATATTATATAACAACAGGCTCGATAACAACCTTGTCGTGCAATTTGATCATTTATATGACACTTCCTCGCAGTATTGCAGATGTTTTTGTGACAGATTCGATTAATGAAAACAATAAGTAACCAAAAAAAAAAAAAAGAAAAAAAAAACAACCTTTATTGTTTTCTAAAATTCTTTTCAATACTTTTTTAATAAAAAAAAAAAAATTCTGTCAGTCAATTAAATACATTTCTAGAATCAATCAAAGAAAATCAAGTTTGTCAATATCATTAGAAGACAAAGACAAAACTTATTTCTCTCTGATACGGAATATACGGATGAGAAAAGAGGACAAGAATATTAGACGAGAAATTAGAAAGAGTAAAACCTAATACTTATTCTTTAAAGCGAATTAATTGCACAGTAAGTAGTTCGTAGTAGTTGCAGTAGTAGTAATACAACATAAGTTCAATCATTTTTAAATAAATTAATTGAATGTAGCTTTCTTTATACACTTTGTTGTTGTTAGAAATTTATCATTCTCATAATAAAGATATTGGTTTGAAGAAGAAATGAGGACAATCTCTTTTTAAATTGTAAAGTTTATTGATTAAGTAGATTAGTAGTAAAGGCATTGCCTGTTTCTAGCCTGTTGTGTCTTATAAAAATTCTAATGAAATTAATATGACATTGAAAGTGCATTTGGAAATCATTAAGTTAATGGTTAATGGTTTCTATGGAAGACATGGAAAAGGAGTGTGATAAATAATCTCAATACATTAAATAGTTTATTAATAAGTTTTTCGAAAATATCTAATAATTACGCGATTAATTTCATATCTTAGAATAATTTATTTTCTTTTCTTTCTTACTTTATATGCTAAAAGTTTCTTATATATATTTTTTTAAAGTCATTTAATGGGCATTTTGATGTTATACTTATAAAAAAATTTATTTATTTTTTTTATTATTTTTATTTTTTACTTTCAATCAAGAAATATGAAATTAACTAAAAAGTATTGATTTTTCATTTCGAGCTCATGTTTCTACGTTTAACTTTTGAAACGATCTGCATAAATTAATCAATTACTTACTTGTTTACTTAACATTGCTATAGCATGCGAAATACTAATCAAGCACTTGTATCGTCACATACTACTACCAGGAACAAAGAAAACAATTTATTTAATTTACTAAATGCAATGAAGTACATAACGGAAGTATTACTTTTTAAGATTTTACCAGCAGCAGCAAACGTAAGCAAAATGAAAAAAATTGAAATAAAAAAAAAAAAAAGAAAAGAAAAAAAAATTTTTTGTAGATTGTAGTAAGAAAAACTTGATAAATTTTTAAATGCCTGCACAATACAAAACCACCATAATAATGCACTTACGTTGATTTGCTGTCATCCATCACAACTCATTTATCTTGTGTTCCTACACACATAAATGCACATATATATATATATATATATATATATATTTATATGCAAGGCAAAACAGACTTTGCTTGAAACCATTTGTGTGTGTGTGTGTGTGTGTGTGTGTGTGTATTTCTAAAGAAAAAATTTTCACTCTTGTATTACTGTCAGAGTGGAATATTATAATAATAGTAATAGTAGTAGTAGAGTAGTTGTAGTAGTAATATTAGTAGTAGTATTAGGGGCAATACTATTACTACCAAGAGAGAGAGAGAGAAAAAAAGACAGAGAGAGAGAGAGAGAGAGAGAGAGAGAGAGTGAAAGTGAGTGAGAGAGAAAGAGAGAGAGAGTGAGAGGGAGTGAGAGAGAGAGAGTGTATGTGTGCGAGAGGGAGAGAGACAGTAGAGTGAGATGTGGTGGTAGTAGTGATAGTAACAGTAATCTCTAGGTTGCTGTAGTTACTTCTACGGTTTGTTATAATATTTTGTTGTTGTTATTCTTATAAAGAAAAAGAAAAAAAAAGCATTAGCAGCACATAATCCAATTTTTATCATGGATAATTTTCGAGCGTACCCCTCTTCTTCATGCATTATCCATTCACCACCACCCTTGCCTATGAGACACATAGCAGCGTGATGTGGTGTTGAATAAGCCGGCAAAACTCTTTAAATGCTCGACTTCGTGTTGAGTATAACATATACATACATACATACATACATACATACATACAGAGAAAAAGGATTTTATGCTGAATAGACTAAAGCAACCGACATGGCACATAATGGTTTTATCAAGGATATGTTAACTCTTAATAAATGACCACACGATGAAAATTCAATTTACTTTATTTACTTGAAAAAGAACAAAAACAAAAACAAAAAAAAAAATGTGTATATAAAAATGTGTATATATATACATATGTATATATATACATATGTATATATATACACGTATATATATATATATATATATATTTGAGACAAAAAAAAACCAAACAAAAAACTTATCAAGTCCTGCTTTATATATTTTACTGACTAAGAGAATAGAATAAATTCTTCTGGTTTCGAATATTTTGATTAAATGAGAAATTTTCATAGAAATCAATATTTTATATAGTCTCGGTTGTTAAATGCTCTTGAAATGCCTGAATATTTGTAAATATATTTGATATTTTGATAAGTTAAACGCTACCTATCAAAGTTAAGGTAAAGTAAAGAAAGATAAAGTAAGATAAAGTACGACAAAGTAAAGTAAAGTAAGGTAAGGTAAGACATTTTCAAACCGCAGTTGTCAGAAATTACAAGCCACCGGCATTAAATTGTTATGTGCGTGTTGTGTGTGTTATAATAATTAATTTACAGTTTTACATTAAACCCAATACAAACGTAATGAGGCCACAGATGACTGATATCAAAGAGAGATGTAGGGAAAGAAATTCTACAAGTTCATTTGTATGTAATTGTTAAGCTTAACAACAGTAACAACAACAACAATGACATTATAATTGATAAAACACGGAATGTTAATGTTGTGGTTAACGTGTAATCAAAATGAGAGTTACACACAAACCCATACACCAACACACACACACACACACACACACACACATTATGTATTTATACATATATATATATATATATATATATATATATACATATATACGAATACATATAAATATCGAAATACAAAACGTACCCAAACAAACATTCATATACTTATATACACTCAATATGTTACATAATATAACCAACCAACTCCACACATATAAACCGAGATAAACACAAATACACAAACACACGTTCATATATTAAATATGTAATTTTCTCCTTGTAAACTTAAACCACAGCTGTGAAAATTTAATTTTCTCCTTAGGACAAATTTAATAAAAAAAAAAAGAAGTAAACATATTACAAGGATCTTAATAAGTCGAATTTTGGATACTCGACTTTCCTAATAATATTCCTAATTAGGGTGGAAATTAAAATTGACTCAGTCATTCATGTGTATCCATCTCCTCACGTAACTGTCTAAATGTCCGTCTCTCTCTCTCATTTAATTATTCCTTTATCTAGATATACTCCCTTATGTTTAATTTGTCAAAATTGTTGTTGCTATCGAAATCCCTGATAATATACAAACGGCATTAAAACAATAAAGAAAATGATAACAATTTATAAAAAATACCATAACTTGTAAAAGAATAATTTTTCTGTCTGAAATATGAATTTGAAATTTTGATTTGGTCCGATAATATGACATACATATTTGAATTAAATTAATTTCATTTTATTTAAATACTTTAATTTTGTCCGTTAATATGATATACATATGTTAATTAAATTAATTTAATTTTTTTTTTTTTTTGAAAATACTTTTATTGATAATATATGAATAAAAAAAAGGCGAAACTAAAATAGGGCTGACTGCATAATATTATATTTTTGTAATTTAATTGAGTTTAAAATCATCGGCAGCCAATTCACATCCTAAACTTGATGTAACCAGGGGTTATTTAAATCTGGCACATTCATCTTTGAAATCTATCATGATTGGAAATAAATTTTTGGAATAAATTTTTATTTTGAAGGAGACATTCAATCCTTTTTCCGAGACCATTTATTCATTATGGTAGTTGCATAGTAAGTACTTCTTTTGAAATCAAAATAACAAGAATTCAAAACAAGTTTCTTTTTTCTATTCTTAGTCATAGTCATTAAAAAAAAAAAAAAAAAAAAAAAAAAAAGCTAAAGCAAGCTAAATATCAGAGAAATTGAACGACATAATATTAGTTTAAAAATGAACTCAAAGGATTTGATTATTTAATCTGAAACCGAGATAAACATTTCACAACAATTATATTATACCTACCGTCTATATGGTGAACATTTATAATGTGAATGTTACACAAGATATATATATATATATATATATATATATATATATATATATTTTAAATTAGATTAACTAACCGAAATCCAAATAGTTTTGCTTCGAAGAATCTTCATGAACATCATCGCGAAACTTAACCCAATGGGATTAACATAAACCGTACCTATACCATTACTATGAACGCTTTGAAAAACAATAAAGATTTTTCAAGAATTGCAATTAAGTTGATTTCAAGAATTCGCGTTAAATCGTTTCACTTGAAAACACAAGCATTTACATAAACATTCAAATTAAATGAAATGATATTAATTTTCGCTTATAAATATAAAATTTTTGTTTACCTTTAATCTAATCTGATGGTTAATGAAAACAGAAGAAGGAAAATGTGAAAAAAAGTGAAAGTAAAAAAAGAAAAATTAATTATAAATTATATAAAAAACAAAACATCTATGCTTTTAGTTGTCTTTACAATTACAATTGCATCTATAGATGCTATACGTTTCACGTCAAGCGTTTTTATATAATTATTCTTTCCTGTTTGAATTTTCATATTTCCTTATTTTTTTTTTTTTTATAGGCAAGCAAACAGTTCTTCATTCTTGATTAGTAATTTCCAGATATTTTATGGTAATTTGACGATGAAATCATGATTTTTTGCCGAAATTACAAAATTTACTTGAAACAGAGAACGCATTGCGTACTTGAAGTTACAAACAAAATAATGAAATTAATACACAATTGTGATCCTTTTCACAAGTCCAAAGGCAACGGAAAATTTTTATATAAAATTTAAATGTTGTAAATTTTTATTGTATTCTGGTTAAAACGTTTACAATGCTTTTCTGTTTCTGTTAAATTATGTACTTATAAAATTACTTTTAACTAGAATAGCGTTGTTTTTGATATTGCTGTTGCTATTGTTGTAGTATTGTATGCAATTTTTATATTTTTATACAATTTTCCCAATTTTTTTTTTTTGTTCTTCTTCTGTTTTTGGGTAGAAAAACTCGTCCTCTACATGTATTCTGGCAATAGTTTGACAGCATAAATTATCACTTTAATTAAGGATACGATAAAATGGATAAAACCGAACAACACCAAAATAGTAAAAATAAGTAAAAAACAAAACCCCTCTGCCTCCCTCGTTTCTCTTTTCCTCTTTCAACGAATTCAAAAAAAAAAAAAAAAAAAAAAAAAAAAAAAAAGAAAAAAAATTAAACAAAAATAAAAATATGCTGGAGAAAATATAAAGATAAAATAACGAAACTAGTAACAACCAACCAACTAGCCGGCCAGCTAGCCAGCAAACTGGGCAACTAAAAATATCGGCAAATAGTACTCGTAAACAAAATAACAGCTATGCTTGTGTATATGTATTTACGTTACACTATCGTGTCATTGTATATTGTATTGTATGCACTGGTTGTCAAGTATTTTGCATTGTATTCCTAGTGTTGTTCCTGCTGCTGCTGTTGTTGTTGCTGCTGCTGCTGTTGCTGCTGCTGTTGTTGTTGCTGCTGTTATTGCTGTTACAACAGAAAAGAATTGAAGTAGAAAATAAACTCAGCACCGGACTAAACACCAGAGTCACTTTTTTTCGGCTTTTTCTACTAGTAGCGCTTTGCTTGTTAACGTGGGTGGAGGATGACTACGATGTTATGTATATGTGGCTTAACATTTCATACATAAACTGTCTGAACGATATGAATTTACACAGAAAATTTCGTTATAGTAACTTTTAATACAGTTATATATCCATAGTACAGTTCATTACAAAAATTTAACTGCACAAATAATTCGTTCGTTACATTCATTCATGCAATAGATAAAATAATTCTGACCGTTCATATATATGCCATTCATTATTCATTGGGGTTTTTTTGTTTTTTTTTTTTTTTTATGAATGCACCATGATTCCTTTCAAAAGCTTATTTATGTTCATTTTCTAGTTGGTTCTTATAATACTTATCCAACTAAACTGGAGAACAATCAAATCATTACCTCGGAATGTTAATGTAAGTTATGCTCATTTATTATAGGCTGAAGTGACATTTTGATATATATATATGTGTGTGTGTGTGTCTGAGATGAACTTGGTAAAATTACTTTAATTTTCAAATTTAAATCCATCGTATGTGTAGTTCAACTTTTTTTCTTTTTCCAAATAGTGAAAGTTATCTTCGCATCAATGCGTGGCTTCTTTGTCTAGTTATTATTGATATTTTGAACGGAATTATAAAATTTTTTTGTAAAATTGTTTCGAGATATTGATGGAAATAGTATAAAATAAAAAAACATTCAATCCGAAAATGATTTCAATCAGTTTACCAAGATGTTCGCACAATTAACGGTTAAATTTTTTATGTAATTTTTTATGTTTTTTTTTTTTTCTACTATCACTTGTAGTACTTTTGATGTGTTATATCAAATTTAAAGCAAAGCAGTTTTAATGTTTGCCCGAAGAACAGCCTTACTTATACTATTTATCGAATCGAGCGTTGAAGCGATCAAGTGAGCATTTCTATTAAACATCTTACAAAGTACCCGAAAGCGGTTGTAAAACTAATAATTGGTACGGCACTGAGGTCAGTATATAGCACATCGTGATGCCTCGTGAATCCATCTCTAACATCAAACGAGATATTTTGAAGACGAAAAGTTGCAAAGATAGACCCTTTAAACTTTCGTTTTGATATGAACGTTACCCCTAACATTTCACGTCTTTTCTCAAGTGTAGGGTTATCAATAAATTGAAGCCTGTTAGCCTGTAGGAAGGTAATATGGGTTGAGGATCCCAATCCAATCCCCGAAGTGCAAAAAGGAAAAAGTTTCTTTGTATCGATTCAATTTGATCGATATGGATCATATAGCTAGGTGACCAAAAACCCCTAAAGCATATTCAAGAATTGGTCTAACAAGGGTCATATGTAATCCTTTGATTATCTTTCTATGTATCCAAGAATCGATTTCACTTTATTTACAGCTGATTCGATATGTAAATGAAATCTTAATTTAATATCAAATGTAACTCCCAAATCACAGAAGCTGGTAATACATTCAAGTTTATGATTTCGAATGAAGTAAGTAGGGGACAACTTATTAGACCAGGAATCAATACAGAATGTAACACTTTTTGAAGTTAAGGCTTATCCCATTTGTTTTACACCACACACAGTTAGATTATTTATATTCGATTGAAGATTCATGATTCCTTCAAGAGAATTGAATGAATGAATAATTTTTATGTCTTCAGCGAACATTAAGCATTTGGAGTGCCGAAGGTTACTAGGAAATCGTTTAAGAAGAGTGTGAAAATAATAGATCCAAAATGATTATCCTTTAAGAGCAGAATTAATGTGTGTGAAAAAGTGATAACTTAACTCTAAACTCAAGGTACAGTTGTTGTTTCCCAAAAACAACTATCAGTTGTAATCATCTTTCAAAAATTTGAAATCATATCTTCTTCTTTACTTTACTTTTAATTAAGTATTTAAAAATAAATTAATAACAACAACATTGCTAAAGATTAGGAAATGCAGCTCTTAGCTGCCGTGCCCAGGCTGTTCGATGAGTTCTGTTGCGGTGGATTATAAAACACCACCAAAGTTAGATCGGCAGATAAAACAGCAGCCAGTCCATAGCGCTTGCGTTAAATAAATGAACTTTACAAAAAAATTAATTACAATCTTTCCTTTTTTGTTTTTAGTTTTCCACAAGCTAAGAGAATTGTGACAGAAGTCAAGATTGAAAGGCAAAGTGATAAGTAAGAAAAAAAAAATCATTAACGAAATTTTTAGAATTTTCGAAAACTTTTTTATTAAAATATTTAAAAATTTCATTTTAAAATTAATTTTATATTAAATATAATACAAAATTAATTTTATATAATAAATATAAGATAAAATTAAAAAAAAAAATAAATAAAATTTCATGACACCTTCTTTAGTACAAATGAAAAGATTTCCATAAACATAAATGATTACAAGAAAGCAAACTCTATGTTTGTGCTCTTGTGTGTGTGTGTGTGTGTAGATGACACTGAAATATTAGTTTGGGGAAAAGGTAATCCATCCAATCTTATAAGAACTTCAGGACTTTATTTAACATTTCGAATTGGAAAATAATGGATTACCTTTTCCCCAACCTAATATATCCATTCATGCTGTTTGATTAAACGGAACTGTTGTTGTTTTTCTAAATGTTGTTTTGTCTTTTTTATTTCTGGATAAATAATTAAATATTTTTTTGTTTGTTTTTCTTAACAGAAATTATTTCAATAATTGATTGAATTGAAATACTCATTGAAAACTCATTTGCTTTATTTACGAGTATCTCCGATTGTTGATTATGAAAGGAGAAAAACAGCCTGTAATTAAAAACACAGAAGCGTCTCTGCAAATTCGAATATGAGGATTGAGTTATGTGTGTTCTTAAAGGAAAGTGAGATCAACTCATATTTATATATATGTGTGCGTGTTATGACCTGGAGGTGGGAGATACTTCGTAGATACTATTAGTTCGTGACAGTAGTGTGCATAATTCGCTATGTATGACGCCTACGTGTTAAAGCTAACATTCACACATATTTCATCTATTACTCTTCTCCGCAAGATCACCGTTAGGTATTAGTTTGCGGAGGTTGGTAGCATTTCGTACTTTACGTACGTTACTTCCGTGGGGGTGATAAGAGGGAGGGACGTGAGGGAGGGGAGGGACTTGAGGGAGAGGAGGGAGGGGAGGGAAGGGGATCCTAGTGAACTATCTTAGTGGTTTTCGCTTCCCCTTCCCTTCACCCGGTGTCGCTCCAATCGTCGTAGCTTTTGTAGTATGTTTGTCGCGCACTCTTTTAGAGTATTCCAAGCGTCAGAATTTTTTGAAATCTCACCGCACGTCTCATGAGGTCTCCATCTAGGCCGATCAAATGACTCAAGTCTAGAACAAGGAAACATTATATGATCGGCGTTCTCTTCGGTGTGCATACAGCTTGGCTAATTTGGCGAATTGTCGTGATCGTACCTGTACAGGTTGCTTCGGAAGCAGTCGTGAGAAGCTTTCTCAGGTAGAAGCTTAGCCCACCGTGACGCCTTTCCATCTATGATGATTTGTTCGGGATGATCGAGAATGTCCATTTACTTCCTGCCGCGCTCTTTCAACGCCTTTACGACTTCTTTGTTAAGATCGAGCATTCCTCCTTTTTAAGAGCGGTCTCTTGTATATATTTTTTTTTGGGGGGATGCGTCATATCTCATCTGCGAACATATCAATCGGTATTAAGCCTGCCAGCACCGAAGTTGCCTCCTCAGAGATAATTCGGACGCCATTAATCTGTCTAAGTTGGCCTTCATCAGTAGGATATAGATCCATGCACTGGGCTTGCGTAAAGCAAAACCGATGTGATTACTGTGGATATAACTTTCCTTGCGGTAGCTCTGGGCTCGCTCGCATTTGCCACCATCATTCTTGCAAGTGCCGCTAGAATCCCGGCTACCTTATTAATTGAATATGCTTTGTAAAGATTAGCCGGTTAACGATTATTAATCGAAAGTATCTCAAGCGATTCAATGTCATGATGGCAGCCGACACTCACTAGCATACTTTCGATTTTTTTCCGGCTTTTTTTACTGATAATTTTTTAAAGCAAAATGTGTGTGCGTATGTGTATATATATATATATCTATATATATGGTTTTAGGATAGCAACTGATGATTGATTGACTTATGTTATTATAAATTGAATTTTAAAAGAACAAAAAATAATTTTATAGTTTAAAATAAACTTTAGTAACGTTTTGTTTTGTGTTGTTTTATTTAAATTTACTCCAAAACTTTTCATATTTAATTTTTTTTTTTTTTTTTCATTTATTTATATAAAGAAATACTAATATATATGTATACAGTGCATACTTATGTAATTTATTGTTTTCATTTTTTGTGTTTGTTTTTAATTTTTTGTTTTTTTTTTTCTAAGTTTGTTTTTGTCTGCTTTTTGTTCAATCATTTTAAAATCCATCATAGTTTCCTTACCTTTCGGGCATAGATAAATATATATTACATATATATATAGAAGAGAGAGAGAGAGAGAGTGAGAGAAAGATAGATATTAAACTCGACAAAATTGTGATGATAATGACGACGATGAGAGGACTAATTTGTCACTTTTGAAAATTATTTCAAGGATATTTTAGTATTCAGTTAATGTTACCAGTTTAATTGGCCACCACGTTCATTTGGCTCTGTGTAATGATATCCTTACCATGGCATACTTACTCATGCCACTTTTTATTACACTCTGTTCCCTTGTCATGCCAACTAGACGTGAGTAAAATGTGTTATATATTTTACAGTACCAGGACTTATGTCTATATATATATGTATACATCTAGACACACATACATATACACAATATATAGATATATATATTTATGTATGTATATATACATATGTATGTATGTATATATATATATATATATATATATTTATATTCATATGTATGATTGTTTAATGTTTTATTGTATTTGCTAATGTTTTGTTAGACATGTTACACATACACAGATAAATTCGTACATTTGTACGTGTTTTAAACATTGTTCTCTACTCGTTCTCCGTTCTACGTTTATGTTCAATGTTTTTCTGGTTGTACTGTAATTGGTTTGGGTTCAAAGTCTACTCAAAATGTAATTAGTTTACATTCGCATTACTTTCAAGTTAAAAGAAACAGCGTTAGGGGTGGTGATATAGCAGCAAGCATAGGGTAAGATACAAAAATGCCGAACATACATAAGCGAACATAGTGAAAACATACGAAACGCAGTGTGAATGCTGTTACAAATGATTAGCCTTTAATGTGGTTTAAAGATGATGATGGTAGGTCGGTCGGTCGGTCGGTCGGTCGGTCGGAAAGGGAAATATATATATATATATATATATATATGTTTTTATATTCAAACCTTTCTCTTCTTTCTCTCAAAACTTCATATATATATATATATACAACTACATATATATATATATATTTCAATAATGGTTTGTGGAAAATTTCATAAACATTACACAATATTTTGTCTATAATTTTATTCAATTTATTTTAACTTCAGATTGTTTTTGTTTCTGTTTCGGTTTTATTAAAGATGGGTTAACGTGTTAATAATTAGTTTTCATATACAATATAACACCTTCCGGCATTTGTTTGATGAAAGGGCGATATATATATATATATATACTTCAAAGGATTTTTCTCACATTCTTAGTTACAAATTGTAATGTAAATCGAATTATAATACATAAGTATTTGATATAATCACTACTTGTTGTGTTGTGTTTTTATGTATTTTCTTAAGTGTGTATGATATCCAATCAAAATGAAATCCAGAGTAAATCAAATTAACACAAATGAAATTATTTATACATATATATATATATATATACAGATATGCGGTTTTTATCTAGTTGACAGTGGTTAACTCATACAATTTTCTTATTTGTAATGAAAAAGGAAAAAGTTTAAGTTTTAAATAAATTTAAATATTATATATAGAAAATTCTTAGTCTTAATTTATTATATAAATCTACTAAAACTAAAAAGTAATTAAAAGAGTTAATAATTTGAAGTGACAAATGGAGAAGAACATAAAGATTGAATAAAATGAAAAACGTAGACTTATATTTTAAAATAAATCTTAGATAATACAATGAACTCATTTATAATGCGTTTATTTCATGTTACCCTGTTATAGGAAACTCAGATATAATTCACGATGAAAAAAATACCTTTTATTGATATCGCGTTATGAGGGACTTAGAATTAAGAGACAATTGAGTTGAATGTGTATCAAATTATATGGAAAATAGTACCGGATTATATGAAGGAACCGCGTCATAAGAGAGTCACAATTCATAACAAATTAAATATAATTGTAGTTCGTTGTATCATTATCTTAGAAATAAATAAATTGTACAAAACTTAGACCTAACTATCTCAGAATGAAGTAAAAGAAAACAATGCACTATTGTTTCCTCATCTTTATGGAAATTCTCACTCATAACTCATAACTGGTATTACGAATATTCCATAAATTCTTTGCCTAAAAGGAAAATTTTAAATATTTAATATAAATCCAGCCAGAAATATACAGTTTTTTAATCCATTAAAGTTATTGGAATGTTATTGCGCGAAAAACGTACGATAGAGGAGAACTATCGCAATTTTTATTACCCTTTTGTTTTTTTAAAAAAAAGGCACTTTATGGTAGACTTGACTGTTGTCATTATATAGCATTTTTTTAAAATAAATTTTTATTTTAATCTACATGTAATAAAAGTCGAAAATTCTGTAGGTAAGGCGTTATTAAAGCCGGTATCAACTAAATTTATTTCGGGGACATTACATTGAGAGCTTTTGTTACAAAATGCTATTGCTTGGTCTCATACATTAATAATTAATTGCATCATAATGATGCGCGTTTGACAGATGACATTTCAGCGCACAAGTTCAATGAAGACAAATTTATATTTTGTCAATCGTGTAAAAAGCTAGAAATTAGTGGGAAAATAAGCAAAGTTTCCATGAGTTTCCTCATTTTCTATGCAAAAGGAGAAAGCATTACGTAAGTCCAGGAACAATTTTTTAATGTTTTCGGGCAAGGTATAGTTAAATCAAAAGCTAAAGTATGTAGAGAATTTTATTTGCTTTTGGAAAATTGGATATGATTGACCATTTATTGGACAATACGATGAAATCTTGCAAAAATTTAAAGTAAATCGACACATAATCAGTTCATATTTTTAAGGAATTAAATATCGATCACAAAATAGTTTTAAACCGTTTGTGTTGTTTGGATTGTTTGGATGTCGTGGGTATTTTTGACGAAAACTTTGTTTCAGTAAATTTCTCTTTTTGAAAAAAAAATGTCTCATAATGATAACGAAAAATAGGTAAATTATGAAAATTTTTTTCGGAAAATTTCATAATCAAAGAAAAACGGATTATAGCAAACGTCCTATAAGGTTATGCTGTAGGTTTCTATTATCTAGTCAAACGATTGTTTCTAATCTCTACTGTCAACAATTAATTAGATTAAAGTAAGTAATTCAAAAAATCGGCTAGAATTGAGTAAAGGTAAAGAATGCGTTGTTACGACATGACAAGGCCGGTCCATATGGAGACAGCTTGACTGAAAAGTTATGATTCATCATAGCGCTTTCCGTTAACCATTATCTCTCTCTCTCTCTCTCTCTCTCTCTTTCTCTCTCTATCTCTCTTGTCATGTCTCTATGTCTCCTTCTCTCTCTCGCGTCCTGTCTCTATCTCTCCCTCTCTCTCTTTTCGCCTCTCTCTCTCTCTCCATCCTCCTTCTGCCTCTCCCTTTCCCTTTTCCTTTCCCTTTCTCTTTCTCTTTCTCTTTCTCTTTCTCTTTCTCTTTCTCTTTCTCTTTCTCTTTCTCTTTCTCTCTCGCTTTCCATCTCCCTTTGCCTCTCCCATTCCCTCTCCCTTTTCCTCTCCCATTCCCTCTCCCTTTGCCTCTCCCATTCCCTCTCCCTTTCCCTTTCCCTCTCCTTTTCCCTCTCCCTTTCCCTATCCCTTTCCTTTTCCTTCTCTCTCTCCCTATCCCTTTCCTTTTCCTTCTCTCTTTCCCTCTCTCTCTCTCTCTCCCTTTCGCTCTCTCTCTCCCTCTCTCTTCCTATTCTTCTCTGCTCGATCTCTCTCTCTCTCTGTAACATTCACTTAATGGATTAAAATTCATTTTTAAGAAGTATTATGAAAATCTTTCACACCAAATTCTTCGCCGATAAATCAGAGAAGTTCGTTCTAGTTTTAATTACAGCGCTTCCTGAAAAATGACAAAAGATAGTATTCATTTATTTAAAAATATAACATTTCATATCATTTTATAAAAATATAACAAAAAATTCTCAATACTTTTTCTCTAAACTATTGTTTGAGTGTGTAGTACTAGTACTAGTTGCAATAGTAATAGCATCAGAAATAAATGTATTGTAAAATTTAAAATACAAATAGTAGAGAGATTACTATGGGTGGGCGGATAGATTTAACAGCAATAGCACTAATATGGCATTGATAAGGAAAGCAGTAATTGTCTAGCGAAAGCAGTAGCAATCGGGGGGTGTTGTTAGAAATGTTCCTAACACGGTAACTTATAAAAGCAGCATCACTAATTTTGGTCTTCGTAATAGTCTGAATAATTAACATCAATAATGAATCCTGAATAGTAGTAATAATGTTAATATCAATGATGATATTCTTGTAATGTTATTAACAGTAGTAGCAGCAACAGAGACAGCAGTAGTAGTAATAGTATTTATAGTCTTGCTATAATAGCATTTCATTATAGCATTAATTGTAATTTTTATCACTTAACTTGATTAAGTGAACTCGATTTAGTATATACGCATGTTACGTGGTCTTTGATCTGTACTCATGATTTTTATTTAATTTAATATAATAATTCCATTTACCTTATAGCCTGATTCTCTCAAATAGTGTGTAGACTCTTCTATTTAAATTTCCTTCTTCTATTTACTTAGTTGTTTTTACATATATTTTGGAATTTTGCAAAATTTTCTTGTGATTTGTTTTTTTTTTTTTTTTAAATTTTTTCATTTAGTCTGGACTTTGTTTTTTTTTGTGCCCATCGCGTTCGTAGAGAATCTGTCAAAAACTTTTCTAGCTACGCTCTAAGAGACCTTATTTCAAGCAAGGTATTGCTGTAGAGACATCTTTCATATATTTTATGTATTTGCGGCTAATTCACGTCTTAAGATGTCATCGTAAAATCTTTAGTTAACTTTCTGCGTTTAAGTGGCTATAGCAATTTTGCTATTTAGTCTCGTCCTCCTATTACCCCTGAATACTTCATTTACATAATGCACATATAAATGTATGTATGAATGTATTGGTAGGTAGGTAGGTAGGTAGGTAGGTAGGTATTACTTCTCTTTAGAATTGGCTTTTTACACCTTTTTTTTCTTTTTTGCTTTTTTTCATTTTTTTTTTTTTTTTTTTTTTTTTTTTTTTGGAAATTATTCAGAGTAAATTATTCGGTCGGTACTCTCAGCTAAAAATGATAAAATGAATGTCAAACCAACTGACTCGACCAAGCGTTTGTTGGCTTTATTGTTATGAAATGGAGAGTGGAGGCGGAAAGGCAAAGTGAAGGGAATTGCGGGAATTTAAAGCACAAGAGCTCGCTTACAATAGCGTTCGCAATTGTGGTGACTGTGCAAGTGTTAACGACATTAAATATGATGAGTTTAGTCAGTAATAGTACAATATGGTGGTAATGACTGTTTTGCACTTTCGTATACATTAAACGGCTGATACTCTGTCTCTGGCCGTTTATATATGAGTATACGTACATAAAATACAATTTCATTCTCCGTGTGTCGAGCGTTAAAATTCCCACAATTTTCACAATTTAAGTGTTAAAAGTCAATTTTATGTGGCGTCAAGAATTGTCGTTCGTTATTGTTATTGTAATGACATGGCGAGGAACGCCTACAACTTCACCAATGCCACCCACTAACATTGCCAGTCATTTATGTATATGTATGTGCATGTGTAGTGGTGGTGGCTACGAGTTTGGCCAACTAATGCAATGACATTTACAGCGAAAATGTGTTCCATTGAAATTGGATATGTGTGCTTCTATATATATATATATATATATATATATATATATATATATGTATATATATATACGATATGAATGAGAATATATGCATAATGTGCAATAATGCTGCATCGAAAGCGTTCTCATGTTGCATATTATGGGTTGTGTGTAAGTAAGTGTGTTTTGTTAAATGTGAATAAATTGCTCTGCGGTTGAAAACTGATAGAATGTTAAGCATATGCAGAATGTCGGTGCTGGGATTGTCTGACGATTCCCCGCCGGTCGAATGAGTTCTTGTAAATTATTTAAATAAACATTAAAGGGTTTTTGTTTTGAAATTTTTCTCTTCACACGGGGTGATAAGTATGACATCAACTGTCATAGTATTTAATTTTTAAGCTTTTCTTTAATGTCTTTTTTCTTTTTTTTTTTTTGTTTTGTTTCTTGTTTTTTTCTTTTTGTTTTTGATCTTTGAGTAATGGGTTTATGACACTTCTGGCCATGTGGCTTATCATTTACAAAGTGCGGTTTTGTTTCTTCTTAAGTGCTTACCGAAAAAAGTAAACAGAACAGAAGAAAGCTGAAAATACATATGACCATGTTTTCAAGATATTAATTTCATATTTTATAAACGCGCGCACACACACACATGCACGTCTAGCTATTTGCAAAACCACAAAACATACATTGCCCCACTATTTGTTTCTATTGGTTTGAGTGTAATTTGCATATTTGGCCACAAAACAAGGCATCATTAACTTTCATTCTTATTGCCAATTTCCATCCATCCAACCAACCAGCCAGCCAGCCAGCTAGCAAGCCGGCAAGCCAGCTAGCAAGCAAGCAAGCAAGCAATCCAGCTATCTAGCCAGGAAAGAAATTACCATGTAGATGAGTATTGTTTTCTTGTCTGTATTCCATACGCCTTCACATACGAAGCACATATGCTTCTATGCTTCTATAAGTGTATATAGGTATGATGATAATATTAAACATATTATGCAACATATGTTGTAACATGAAACAAGAAACAATAAAATTCTAACCAATACAATGCCAAAGTGTCGGTGGAAATATCAAATTTGATTTTTAACACAATAAAAAAAAAAAAAAAAAGAAAAAGAACAAAAAATAGAAATAAGTTGAGTATGGCTTCCAAGAAATTTGCCAAATGTAATAATAGCATAAAATTCTCAAGTATTAGAAATTCAAGAGTAGATCTCTATATTAAGTCAAATAATACATTTTTTTTTTTTTTTTTTTTTTTTTTTTGAATAGAAAAGTGCAAATGATTTTGATTTCTTTAAGAACAGGATAACAATTAAAATGAAAATATGGATTTATTCTCGATAATGGCAATATAGACGATCTAGAAAAAGAACGGACAGTTGGAATGAATTTACGCTGTACTAGTTCCGTTTTTTCGCAGTACTTGGTATGGCCACAATGGCCTCTCAAATATTGCTTTTATCTCGCCTTATATAAAGCAATTTTCAAAAGTCCAATAAAAAATTTTGCTGAATATAGCTTCATATAAACTATACATCGTTGGAAAGAGTATTCATCAAGGATTCAAGTAATATTAATGTCATTCTTTCGCCTTACTTGGTTTAGCAACAGTGGACAATTAAACTTCGGCTTTTTGAATGTCATATTTCATATAGCAGAAAAACTTTTCTATCTCAAATTTTACCTAATTAACAAAAATTGATGTTTTTTTTTATCATATTCGTTGAAAAAAGTTCCAAATAAGTGCTATTTTAACTATATTTAATATAAATCCTTCCAAGAGTTTGGTTAACAGGATTTTGTTAGTCGCGTAACAGGCCTCTGTTAACGCTATTGGTTTGTGACTTTGCTAGTTGTATTTAATTATAATTTCACACTCTTCAAATTAAGATATCATTCCCGTTAAAGCAAAATATAAATTTTGAAATTATTTACTATGAGGAAGGAAACACACTTGATTTGTTGTTGACTTCTATCTTCTATTTTTTCCAATAATACAATTACGTTATCATCTTAGAGCTTCTGTTCTGTTCTTTCTGCTTCAAGGATTACTAAATATGGTTCACGCAAATTGTTTCCACAATCGAAGTGAAAGTGAATGTGTTTAAAGTAAGTAAAAAGCTGATAATTCCCGGCCCTGCCGTTTAATTCGCAACAAATCTTTTATGCAAAAAAAATAAGCTCAGCCTTGTTAGCAAGAACTCAAGAATATCTTTTAAATTACAATGAACAGTAGTTTTCTTCATCAAGATCCAAAATGAGCAAACTGGCTGGCTGTCGTGTTTCCACTTGACAGCAGAATGTGATGTGAAATTCTTTCAAATTCTAATTCTTTATTAAATCGACAACAAATAACTTTGAAGTTTGTCTGTAGAGGACTCGTTACAAAATTTTCAAATTCTTTTCGCAAAATGACGCGATTTTATTCGCATATTATTTTTAAAATAATTTCAAAATTCAATGATTCATTATAAACCGCTCTAGGAATGGCTTGACTTTTCGAATTCTTCTTTTTCGTCTTCTTGTTCTTTCAAGAGAGCAATCGATCGAGTCAACTTATACGATGCATTGACATAGAAGTTTCTTACTGAAAATTTCATTCAAATGGCATCGAACTGTTTTCTTAACATCAATTATTTTAATTAGCTTAGTATTTGGGACATACGGTCTTTTTGAGTAACTTATGCTTGCTCGATTACAAAGTCAGTTCGCCATACAAGTTAAAGATCATACACTTAGGCTATACGAAATCCATTGCGAAATTAGTTTTGTAGCACAAAAGTGGAAACACCGAAGTCAGTATAGGAAGCGAAGTCACTATAGGAAGCGAAGTGGTTGAGCTTATAGTTTATGTTACTTCTGCTCTGTATTCTTTAGTGCGTCTAAAGTTATTTGTTTTATGTTAGTATGTGGAAACGATATGTGATTTGTGCGGAAACTAGTATGATTTTCTCGCTTCAGCGGGACAGAACTATAGCATATTATTGGGGATTAATTCGTTATACCCGATAATCAGAAGCCTCTGCAATAATATAAGATTCACGCGAGAAGTTAGAAAATAAATTTGAAATTAAAATTTGAATGCAAAATCTACTTATTAATAGAAGGTGAAGATTACAAAAAATATTTTTATAAATATTTTCTAGGCCTAATGGTCCTTTTGTATTAATTGGTGAACGTTGAGGATTCATCTTAAAAGTGGACATTGCTACTTGATTATTATTATTATTATTATTACACATATATATTAGCAACGTATAAATCAAGGATATATATACATATAGGAATAGTTGTCATCATTAGGCTTAAGCTTGAAAAAGATACACAACTTTTGAGAAATCTTGAGAAATTCATAAGACATCACTTTATATGCAGCTATTAAATGTTAAGTTAATTTCTAATCAAATTAAATTTTGCTGAATTCATTATGATGATGATGACGCTGATGACGATGATGATGATGTTGATGATACAATTCACAATTGCCTTTTTCGAGGCATTAACTTTAACACTTATATCAATAAATAACAGCAAACACTATTACATTTCCTCAGCACATAGCCACAATACATGATATCCTCTTAAAATCGTAACAAACCCATCAACATCTGATCACATTTTGCTCTCATCAAAATGCAACAGGATAACTGTGTTTTGCGAAAACATTTCCGTTTTTAATTAGTCCACATGTTAAAGTAATTAAAAACACTACAGTTAGATATATATTTGTTCATTTGGTCACAAAATTTAATGATTGTATGGTTTGGTGATTTTATGGCTAAACTACACACACACATACACACTAATACACACTACGCTAAGGACAACAATGAACGAATGAATGAATGAATGAATGAATGAATGAAAACAATAAACACAGATCACTCCCCTTCCAATTTATCCCCTAACTAATCGTCATAATAAATGAGAATTTTTGAAAAGAAATCAAGCACAAGCTTTTAAATTGAATTTCATTGCTCGCTCACTGCCTGCCGATATTTAAAAGGGGAGATAGGGATATATATTAAGATATATATGTATGTATATATATATATATATATATATATATGTATATAGGCCTGACTACAATTTGACATTATTCGATAGTAATGGGATATTATTGACGCCATATGCGTATGCCTTATGAGTAATGAATATTGAAATTGAAATTTGTGGTTGAAATAGACTTGAAAAACACCTACCATTACACCAATCTTAAATAAAATTTTGCTAAAATAATTAAATAATAATAAATAATAATAATAATTGTTAAATTAATATTTTCACCTTAAAATGAAAGGAATGCTAGAGTACGCAATATTATTTAACTAATTTTTGTTATTAATTTCTTAAAACAAAAAAAAAAAACAAAAAATTTTAAGGCAGCAAAAGCAGCATTTTTTAAATTTAATTTTTAGATTTTTTGCTTTGTTTTTTTTTTTTTTTCAAATTTAATATATTATCTTTTAAACTATTAAATTAAGTTTAAATTATTTTTTTCGTAGACTTTTGTTTTAGTTTCCGATTAATTCCGTTCCGTAAGTTTGTCACATAATTCTAAACCGATACGCAGCAAAGTTATTTATGGAACCCAATGTTTGCTGGATAATGAAAAGTTCGTATATGTTAGCGTTATTTCGAAATGAAAAACTGAACTGAAAACGTCTAAAGAAGTTCGAGTCTGCTCGTACATCACAAATTGCTTCACACTACTAAAGAAAGCATTACAATTAAATTAAAAATATTAAACTAGTTGACGACTAATTATAGAACAGACCAAACATTCAAGAAAATAGTCTAACTATTGAGAATAAATTGAGAATAAAGACAGAGACAGAGCAAATCCCCGTATGAAATATACACTTTTCAATTGTATTTTTAATTCGAATTCCAATTTGAAAATTTTAACTAAACTAGATTTCTGTTGAAAGGACACGTATAATGGCGTATTTAACTTTACTTTATAGATAAAGTAAACAACATGACTAACTATTGGTTTAACATTTCTCCCGATATGTTTATCTATTTTTTAATTCCATAAATCACTTGAAAAATTTTTATTTAGATATACAAACATGTATATATATACATGTAAGTGTATATGTATATATGTATATATTTATATATGTATATATTTATATATGTATATATTTATATATGTGTAAGTATATATACAAGTCATACATAACACGTTCTGCAGCATACATCGAAAGGATGTTATATTTATTAAAACAAAATGGCTATAAATGGCATTCTTGCATTTTTAATGGCTATAAAAGCATATTATGATCAAACCATTTTATATGGAAATTGTCTAAATTTTTTCCAATCACTTTATATTCTAACACATTTACAGAGCTTTTTGCTGTAAAAAAGTTTCAATTCGTGGCATAGAAAAAAACGAAAAAAATTAAAAAGAACTAAAAACTAAAAAAAAAAATTGTACTAGAAATGTACAAGAAAACTAAATAAAGTTCAAATTGATTTTTGTACACCCTTCTTAGTGACATAAAGAAGAATTTTTTTTCTTTTGTTACATAGAAAAGATGTTAATGTAAATCTTAAAAATGTTAAATGTGATGTTAAAATGTTATGTTAAAATGTGATATGATTAATATTTGCAATGTAAGCTTTGGTTTGTTCTGTACTTTTAAGTAATTTATGGATTTATTTTTCTTTTTAGTTTAGTTTAGTTTAAAAGTTATGATCCTTGATCCTTCGAAAATAAATTCAAAAATGTTTGCATTGAATTTTATATCATTCTTTCACGAGCAAACAAATATAGAAAGTGTATAGTAAGATACAACTAATATCGCTGTCATAGTAAGATACAACTAATATCGTAGTTATAGTAATATACAACTAATATCGTAGTTAAAGTAAGATACAACTAATATCGTAGTTATAGTAATATACAACTAATATCGTAGGTAAAGTAAGATACAACTAATATCGTAGTTATTGTAAGATATAACTAATATCGTATTTACCGTAAGATACAACTAATATCGTAGTCATAGTAAGATATAACTAATATCGTAGTCATAGTAAGATACAACTAATATCGTAGTTATAATATCGCTGTCATAGTAAGATATAACTAATATCGCTGTCATAGTAAGATATAACTAATATCGTAACCGTAATAAGATATAACTAATATCGTATTCGAAGTAAAATTTCCTTTTAGCTTGATTTCAAAAATTTGAACTCTATTAAAATTGTTCTCATGTCTATGACTATATCCAGCGTTACAAAGCTAAATCATTTTCAAATTTACTTTCAATGTCTACAATTGCATCTGAGATGATTAAGCCGTTTTCGATTTCGAATTTCAGATTTTGTGTATTTTTTATATAAAATTTCATTATTTTCTCATTTATCGACTCTACCACTCTCTACCATATTAAAATTCCGTGAACGTAATAAACACTGAAGGGAATTTGATGGAATCGAAGGGTTTTTTTTTACTTTCTCGAATTTTCTTTAATACATTAATAACTTAGTCCGGGATAGGGTCATCAACATGTCAAAACCACACAGTCGTTATATAATATTTTTGAATATTTTTTTTTTATTACACGTAATATCAGGCAGCGTTTATTTAGAAAGCTGGCGTTCGGAAATTAAATTTCTGTAATCTATAATGATTTGTATAGTAAAATTAAATTGGACAGAAATTGATCGATTTCTTTCTTCTTTTGCTTATCAAACAGCGATCAGTGCAATCACTTTGTCTAATTTTCACCTTTTAATAAGCGTTTACTAGCAAGCTCCTTCAAGAAAAAGAAAAAAAAAGAAAAAAGAAAACACAAAAAAATCAAGTGAAGACAGCTATTCGAATAAATAGTTATTTAATTTGAATTTTTTGCGTTAATATTTCTTAGTTCTTAGTATTTATTATAAATCGTAGTTTTAAATCAACAAATATATCTGAAAAATATTCAACTTTTAGCGAAACTGTTCCACACGTTGTCTTAAGTTGTTAGAAAAGCAAAACAAATTACATTTTTACAACTGAGAACAACTAAGAAAAGCGAATTCACATTCAAATCTAAATGAATCAAGTTTTATACTTTGGGTTTTGAAAAAAACTTTTAGTAAGATTTTCTTGCCTTAACGGTAATAATTAATGAAAGAAAGAAAGTTTTAAATTTGAATTGAATTTTCTGAAATTTATCTTTAAAATTTTTCAAAATAATTCACAAAACATAAGAACAATTTAGAAAACTTAATACTCTCTCTAACTAAGTATTCTTTATAAGATTTGAAATTACACTGAAACTATTTGAAACTAAACTTGAGAGAAAATTTTAATTTAATGGATACTATAGGCATTTTTTTTTTTTTTTTTTTTTTTTTTTTTAAATTTTTCCTCTTTTTTAAAAAAA